>NW_025555860.1:0-165000 GCF_020424385.1 Procambarus clarkii
TTTCATTAGAATTAACTAAAATGTTCCTGATTTTCCGTTTATATTACCGATGGAAGATGTACACGTAAAACCGCTCTAATCCGGCTGTTACGTCGATATATGCAATAAAAACCAAACTTCTCCCCTTTTCAATACCTTACTCAGTATTTCAACGAGAAACAAATAGATGATTGAAAATGAGCTATTTAAGGTTAATTTCTAATCAATTATGTGTTTGCCTGATTTTTATCGTATATTTAATGAATTAATACCAATAAACTGAAAATTGACAAGTACGTGGAAAACGACAAAATATTGCCTAATTCGATGAAATTTTGTTTAAATCACATAAAAGAAAAATGGGATGATAAACGTCAAAATATTGCTAAATTCGATGATTTTTCATGCGAAACAAAATGCAAGAAAATCTGCTTAAAATGCAATATTATGCGAAATTCTGAGATTTGAAGGCCAAATCACATATCGTGATACTACATGAAATAGTATCGAAATATTGGTAAAAATGATAATATTTACGTTATATCAAACTACATGAAAAACGTGAAAAAAGTCAGTATTTAACCATATTTGAGGATTTTAACTTCAAATCATACAGCGAGGTTTCGTATTATTTAGATCAAAGAAAAGACATATGACAATGTTGTTTCCTATACAAATTATAAAAATCAAAGTGTTTTCATTAGAATTAACTAAAATGTTACTGATTTTCCGTTTATATTACCGATGGAAGATGTACACGAAAACCGCTCTATTCTGGCTGAAACGTCGATATATGCAATAAAAACAGAACTTCTCCCCTTTTTAATAGCTTACTCAGTATTTTAACGAGAAACAAATAGTTGATTGAAAATGAAGTATTTAAGGATAATATCTAATCAATTATGTGTTTGCATCATTTTTATAGTATATATAATGAATTAATACCAATAAACTGAAAATTCACAAAAACGTGGAAAAACGGCAAAATATTGCCTAATTCGATGATATTTTGTTTAAATCACATAAAGGAAAAGGGGATGATAAATGTCAAAATATTGCTAAATTCGATGATTTTTCATACGAAACAAAATGCAAGAAAATCTGCTTAAAATGCAATATTATGCGAAATTCTGAAGTTTGAAGGCCAAATCACATATCGTGATACTACATGAAATAGTATCGAAATATTGGTAAAAATGATAATATATACGTAATATCAAACTACATGAAAAACGTGAAAAAAGTCACTATTTAACCATATTTGGGGAATTTAAGGCGGCATATCAACTAAAAATTACAAGTGGTCAATTTGCTTATAAATTTATTTATGAAGTGGTTATAGAAAGGGCTGTAGCTTGTCCAAGTTTCACCATCACACCCTAAACAGAAAAGGAGAAATAAAATACACAACGAAGTATGCAACGAATTTTCAAATAGTTTCAGGGAACACATGTGTCAACTAAAATCATTTCTATAACACTCAGATATTAGATTTAGCACATAATAAAGGATTCTAGTGGTCAGTTTTATGAAAAAAGTGTTTAGTGCAATAATATAATTATTCAAAGTTACCCTTCTAAAATATATGCAATATATGATATTTATAAATTTTTATAAAATCAACAAATAGACTTTGGACTAAAATGTCTAGTAGAGTCTGTAGAAGCACAAACGCTACATATAAGGAGAAATTTGCATGTAAATTGATTAATAAATGAAAGCTCTGAAGTACTTTGAAGGTGTAAATTACTTTCCAGAGTAAAATAAAGATCCAAGTTCGGCCACCTGTAGCTGAGCTTGACATCGACAGATTTCGTTCATAATTGGCACCCTTGCAGATAGGCATCCATTGAGCAAGGTGTTCAAGTTTCATGCAAATCTCTTGATAACAAACGAGAAAAAAAAAATGGCCAAAAAAAAAAAAGAAAAAAAAAGAAAAGAAAAAATTTTGTTTTTAAATATATATATATTGCACATACATATTACAATTATTACAAGTTTGTGCTTCTACAGCACATAGTAGACATTTTAGTTGACACATGTGTTCCCTGAGATTATTTGAGAATGTTGAACATTCGTTGCATAATACGTTGTGTATTTTTTTCTCCTTTTCTGTTAAGGGTGTGATGGTGAAACTTGGACCAGTTGCAGCCCTTTCTATAACAATTTCATAAATAAATTTAAAAGCAAATTGAACAACTTTTATTTAAATGATATGCCCCCTTAACTTCAAATCATACAGCGAGGTTTCGTATTATTTAGATCAAAGAAAAGACATATGACAATGTTGTTTCCAATACAAATGATAAAAATCAATGTGTTTTCATTAGAATTAACTAAAATGTTACTGATTTTCCGTTTATATTACCGACGGAAGATGTACACGAAAACAGCTCTATTCCGGCTGAAACGTCGATATATGCAATAAAAACAGAACTTCTCCCCTTTTCAATATCTTACTCAGTATTTTAACGAGAAACAAAGAGTTGATTGAAAAGGAAGTATTTAAGGTGATTATCTAATCAATTATGTGTTTGCATCATTTTTATCGTATATATAATGAATTAATACCAATAAACTGAAAATTCACAAAGACGTGGAAAAACGGCAAAATATTGCCTAATTCGATGATATTTTGTTTAACTCACATAAAGGAAAAGGGGATGATAAACGGCAAAATATTGCTAAATTCGATGATTTTTCATACGAAACAAAATGCAAGAAAATCTGCTTAAAATGCAATATTATGCGAAATTCTGAGATTTGATGGAAAAATCTCATATCGTGATACTACATGAAATAGTATTGAAATAGTGGTAAAAATGAATATATTTACGTAATATCAAACAACATGAAAAACGTGAAAAAAGTCACTATTTAACCATATTTGAGGAATTTAACTTCAAATCATAGAGCGAGGTTTTGTATTATTTAGATCCAAGAAAAGACATATGACAATGTTGTTTCCAATACAAATGATAAAAATCAAAGTGTTTTCATTAGAATTATCTAAAATGTTCCTGATTTTCCGTTTATATTTCCCATGGAAGATGTACACGAAAACCGCACTATTCCGGCTAAAACGTCGATATATGCAATAAAAACAGAACTTCTCCCCTTTTGAATATCTTACTCAGTATTTTAACGAGAAACAAATAGTTGATTGAAAATCAAGTATTTAAGGTTATTATCTAATCAATTATGTGTTTGCATCATTTTTATCGTATATATAATGAATTAATACCAATAAACTGAAAATTCACAAAAACGTTGAAAAACGGCAAAATATTGCCTAATTCGATGATATTTTGTTTAAATCACATAAAGGAAAAGGGGATGATAAACGTCAAAATATTGCTAGGTTCGATGATTTTTCGTACGAAACAAAATGCAAGAAAACTTGCTTAAAATGCAATATTATGCGAAATTCTGAGATTTGAATGCCAAATCACATATCGTGATACCACATGAAATAGTATCGAAATATTGGTAAAAATGAATATATTTACGTAATATCAAACTACATGAAAAACGTGAAAAAAGTCACTATTTAACCATATTTGAGGATTTTAACTTCAAATCATACAGCGAGGTTTCGTATTATTTAGATCAAATAAAAGACATATGACAATGTTGTTTCCTATACAAATGATAAAAATCAGTGTGTTTTCATTAGAATTAACTAAAATGTTACTGATTTTCCGTTTATATTACCGATGGAAGATGTACACGAAAACCGCTCTCTTCCGGCTGAAACGTCGATATATGCAAAAAAAACAGAACTTCTTCCCTTTTCAATATCTTACTCAGTATTTTAACGAGAAACAAATAGTTGATTGAAAATGAAGTATTTAAGGTTATTATCTAATCAATTATGTGTTTGCATCATTTTTATCGTATATATAATGAATTATATACCAATAAACTGAAAATTCACAAAAACGTGGAAAAACGGCAAAATATTGCCTAATTCGATGATATTTTGTTTAAATCACATAAAGGAAAAGGGGATGATAAACGTCAAAATATTGCTAAATTCGACGATTTTTCGTACGAAACAAAATGCAAGAAAACTTGCTTAAAATGCAATATTATGCGAAATTCTGAGATATGAAGGCCAAATCACATATCGTGATACTACATGAAATAGTATCAACATATTGGTAAAAATGAATATATTTACGTAATATCAAACTACATGAAAAACGTGAAAAAAGTATCTATTTAACCATATTTGAGGATTTTAACTTCAAATCATAGAGCGAGTTTTCGTATTATTTAGATCAAAGAAAAGACATATGACAATGTTGTTTCTAATACAAATGATAAAAATCAATGTGTTTTCATTAGAATTAACTAAAATGTTCCTGATTTTCCGTTTATATTACCGATGGAAGATGTACACGAAAACCGCTCTATTCCGGCTGAAACGTCGATATATGCAATAAAAACAGAACTTCTCCCTTTTTTAATATCTTACTCAGTATTTTAACGAGAAACATATAGTTGATTGAAAATGAAGTATTTAAGGTTATTATCTAATCAATTATGTGTTTGCATCATTTTTATCGTGTATATAATGAATTAATACCAATAAACTGAAAATTCACAAAAACGTTGAAAAACGGCAAAATATTGCCTAATTCGATGATATTTTGTTTAAATCACATAAAGGAAAAGGGGATGATAAACGTCAAAATATTGCTAAATTCGATGATTTTTCGTACGAAACAAAATGCAAGAAAACGTGCTTAAAAGGCAATATTATGCGAAATTCTGAGATTTGAATGCCAAATCACATATCGTAATACGACATGAAATAGTATCGAAATATTGGTAAAAATGAATATATTTACGTAATATCAAACTACATGAAAAACGTGAAAAGTCACTATTTTACCATATATGAGGATTTTAACTACAAATCATTGAGCGAGGTTTCGTATTGTTTAGATTCAAGAAAAGACATATGACAATGTTGTTTCCAATACAAATGATAAAAAACAATGTGTTTTCATTAGAATTAACTAAAATGTTCTTGATTTTCCGTTTATATTACCGATGGAAGATATACACGTAAAACCGCTCTAATCCGGCTGAAACGTCGATATATGCAATAAAAACCGAACTTCTCCCCTTTTCAATATCTTACTCAGTATTTTAGCGAGAAACAAATAGATGATTGAAAAAGAAGTATTTAAGGTTAATTTCTAATCAATTATGTGTTTGAATCATTTATATCGTATAAATAATGAATTAATAACAATAAACTGAAAATTCACAAAAACGTGGAAAAACGGCAAAATATTGCCTAATTCGGAGATATTTTGTTTAAATCTTAAAAAGGAAAAGGTGATGACAAACGTGAAAATATTGCTAAATTCGACGATTTTCGTACGAAACAAAATGCAAGAAAACTTGCTTAAATGCAATATTATCCGAAATTCTGAGATTTGAAGGCCAAATTTCTTATCGTGATAATACATGCAATAGTATCGTAATATTGGTAAAAATTAATATATTTACGTAATATCAAACTACATAAAAAACGTGAATAAAGTCTTTATTATACCAAATATGAGGATTTTAACTTCGAATCATAGAGCGAGGTTTCGTATTATTTAGATCCAAAATAAGACGTATGAAAATGTTTTTCCAAAACAAATGATAAAAATCAATGTGTTTTCATTAGAATTAACTAAAATGTTCCTGATTTTCCGTTTATATTACCGATGGAAGATGTACACGTAAAACCGCTCTAATCCGGCTGTTACGTCGATATATGCAATAAAAACAGAACTTCTCCCCTTTTCAATATATTACTCAGTATTTTAACGAGAAACAAATAGTTGATTGAAAATGAAGTATATAATGTTATTATCTAATCAATTATGTGTTTGCATCATTTTTATCGTATATATAATGAATTAATACCAATCAACTGAAAATTCACAAAAACGTGAAAAAACAGCAAAATATTGCCAAATTCGATAGTTTGTTTAAATCACATAAAGGAAAAGGGGATGATAAACGTCAAAATATTGCTAAATTCGATGATATTTCGTACAAAACCAAATGCAAGAAAACCTGCTTAAAATGCAATATTAATCGAAATTCTGAGATGTGAAGGCCAAATAACATATCGTGATACTAAATGAAATAGTATCGAAATATTGGTAAAAATGAAAATATTTACGTAATATCAAACTACATAAAAAACGTGAAAAAAGTCACTATTATACCAAATTTGAGGATTTTAACTTCGAATCATAGAGCAAGGTTGCGTATTATTTAGATCCAAGAAAAGGCATATGACAATGTTGTTTCCAATACAAATGATAAATATCAATGTGTTTTCATTAGAATTAACTAAATTGTTCCTGATTTTCCGTTTATATTACCGACGGAAGATGTACACGTAAAACCGCTCTAATCCGGCTGAAACGTCGATATATGCAATAAAAACCAAACTTCTCCCCTTTTCAATACCTTACTCAGTATTTCAACGAGAAACAAATAGATGATTGAAAATGAGCTATTTAAGGTTAATTTCTAATCAATTATGTGTTTGCCTGATTTTTATCGTATATTTAATGAATTAATACCAATAAACTGAAAATTGACAAGTACGTGGAAAACGACAAAATATTGCCTAATTCGATGAAATTTTGTTTAAATCACATAAAGGAAAAATGGGATGATAAACGTCAAAATATTACTAAATTCGATGATGTTTAGTACGAAACAAAATGCAAGAAAACTTGCTTAAAATGCAATACTATGAGAAATTCTGAGATATGAAGGCCAAATCACATATCGTGATACTACATGAAATAGTATCGAAATATTGGTAAAAAATGAATATATTTACATAATATCAAACTATATGAAAAACGTGAAAAAGTCACTATTTTACCATATTCGAGGATTTTATCTTCAAATCATAGAGCGAGGTTTCGTATTATTTTGATCCAAGAAATAACATATGACAATGTTGTTTTCAATACAAATGATAAAAAACAATGTGTTTTCATTAGAATTAACTAAAATGTTCCTGATTTTCCGTTTATATTACCGATAGAAGATATACACGTAAAACCGCTCTAATCCGGCTGAAACGTCGATATATGCAATAAAAACCGAACTTCTCCCCTTTTCAATATCTTACTCAGTATTTTAACGAGAAACAAATAAATGATTGAAAATGAAGTATTTAAGGTTTTTATCTAATCAATTATGTGTGTGCATCATTTTTATCGTATATTTATGAAATAATACCAATAAACTGAAAATTCACAGAAACGTGAAAAAACGGCAAAAACCTAATTCGATGATATTTTGTTTAAATCACATAATAGAAAAGGGAGATGATAAACGTCAAAATATTGCTAAATTCGATGATTTTTGGTACGAAGCAAAATGCAAGAAACTTGCTTAAAAATGCAACATTTGCGAAATTCTGAGATTTGAAGGCCAAATCACATATCGTGAGAAAACATGAAGTAGTATCGAAATATTGGTAAAAACGAATATATTTACGTAAAATCACACTACATGGAAAACGTGAAAAAAGTCACTATTTTACCATATATGAGGATTTTAACTTCAAATGATAGAGCGAGGTTTCGTATTATTTAGATCCAAGAAAAGACATAAGACAATGTTGTTTCCAATACAAATGATAAAAATCAATGTGTTTTCATTAGAATTAACTAAAATGCTCCTGATTTTTCGTTTACATTACCGATGGAAGATGTACACGTAAAACCGCTCTAATCCTGCTGAAACGTTGATATATGCAATATAAACAGAACTTCTCCCCTTTTCAATATCTTACTCAGTATTTTAACGAGAAACAAATAGATGATTGAAAATAAAGTATTTAAGGTTAATTTCTAATGAATTATGTGTTTGCATCATTTATATCGTATAATTAATGAATTAATAACAATAAACTGAAAATTCACAAAAACGTGGAAAAACGGCAAAATATTGCCTAATTCGATGATATTTTGTTTAAATCACAAAAAGGAAAAGGGGATGATAAACGTGAAAATATTGCTAAATTCGATGATTTTTCGTACGAAACAAAATGCAAGAAAACTTGCTTAAATTCAATATTATCCGAAATTCTGAGATTTGAAGGCCAAATCACATATCGTGATACTACTTGAAATAGTATCGAAATATTGGTAAAATTGAATATATTTACGTAATATCAAACTACATAAAAAACGTGAAAAAAGTCTTTATTATACCAAATTTGAGGATTTTAACTTCGAATCATGGAGCGAGGTTTCGTATTATTTAGATCCAAAAAAAGACATATGAAAATGTTGTTTCCAATACAAATGATAAAAATCAATGTGTTTTCATTAGAATTAACTAAAATGTTTCTGATTTTCTGTTTATATTACCGATGGAAGATGTTCATGTAAAACCGCTCTAATCCGGCTGAAACGTCAATATATGCAATAAAATCAGAACTTCTCCCCTTTTCAATATATTACTCAGTATTTTAACGAGAAACAAATAGTTGATTGAAAATGATGTATATAAGGGTATTATCTAATCAATTAAGTGTTTGCATCATTTTTATCGTATATATAATGAATTAATAACAATAAATTAAAAATTCACAAAAACGTGGAAAAACGGCAAAATATTGCCTAATTCAATGATATTTTGTTTAAATCACATAGAGGAAAAGGGGATGATAAACGTCAAAATATTGCTAAATTCGATGATATTTCGTACAAAACAAAATGCAAGAAAACTTGCTTAAAATGCAATATTATGCGAAATTCTGAGATATGAAGGTCAAATCACATATCGTGATACTACATGAAATAGTATCGAAATATTGGTAAAACGAATTTATTTACGTAATATCAAACTACAAGAAAAACGTGAAAAAAGTCACTATTAAAACAAATTTGAGGATTTTAACTTCGAATCATAAAGCGAGGTTTCGTATTATTAGATCCAAGAAAAGACATATGACAATGTTGTTTCCAATACAAATGATAAAAATCAATGTGTTTTCATTAGAATTAAATAAAATGTTCCTGATTTTCCGTTTATATTACCGATGGAAGACGAGGCATAAGAGTGGGATGCAGAGGCTGAATAGAATGATGCAGAGGCTCAAGAGAGGGATGCAGAGGCTCAAGAGAGTGATTCAGAGGCTTACGAGAGTGATGCAAAGGATCATGAGAGTGATGTAGAGGTTTAAGAGAGGGATGCTGAGGATCCAGAGAGGGATGCAGAGGCTCAAGAGAGGGATGCAGAGGCTTAAGAGAGTGATGCAGAGGCTCAAGAGAATGATGTAGAGGCATAAGAGAGGGATGCAGAGGCTCAAGAGAGTGATTCAAGGGCTTACAAGAGTGACGCAGAGGCTAAAGAGAGTGATGCAGAGACTTAAGAGAGGGATGCAGAGGCTCAAGAGAGTGATGCAGAGGCTCAAGAGAGGGATGCAGGGGCTCAAGAGAGGGATGCAGAGGCTCAAGTGTGGGATGCAGAGGCACAAGAGAGGGATGCAGAGGCATAAGCGAGTGATGCAAAGGCTCAAGAGAGGGATGCAGAAGCTCATGAGAGGGATGCAGGAGTTCAAGAGAGAGACGCAGAGGCTCAAGAAAGGGATGCAGAGGCTTAAGAAACTGATGCAGAGGCTCAAAAGAGGGATGCAGAGGCTTAAGAGGGTGATGCAGAGGCTCAAGAAAATGATGCAGAGGCTCAAGAGAGGGATGCAGAGGCTCAAAAGAGTGATTCAGAGGCTTACGAGAGTGATGCAGAGGCTTAAGAGAGTGATGCCAAGACTCAAGAGAGGGATGTAGAGGCTCATGAGAGGGATGCAGAGGCTCAAGTGAGGGATTGCGAGGCTTAGGATAATGATACAGAGGCTCAAGAGAGGAATGCAGAGGCTCAAGAGAGTGATGCAGAGGCTCAAGAGAATGATGCAGAGGCTCAAGAGAGTGCTGCAAAAGGCTCAAGAGAGGGATGCTGAGGATCCAGAGAGGGATGCAGAGGCCTCAAGGGAGTGATGCAGAGCCTTAAGAGAGTGATGCAGAGGCTCAAGAGAGTGATGCAGAGGCTTAAGAGAGTGATGCAAATCTCAGGAGAGGGACGCAGAGGCTCTTGTGAGGGATGCAGGAGTTCATGAGAGGGATGCAGAGGCTCAAGAAAGGGATGCAGAGGCTTAAGAAAGTGATGCAGAGGCTCAAAATAGGGATGCAGAGGCTTAAGAGGGTGATGCAGAGGCTCAAGAGAGTGATGGAGAGGCTCAAAAGATGGATGAAGGGGCCCAAGAGAGTGATGCAGATGCTCAAGTGAGGGATGCAGAGGATGAAGAGAGTGATGCAGAGGCTAGAGAGAGTGATGCTGAGGATCAGGAGAGAGATTCAGAGGCTCAAGAGAGGGATGCAGAGGTTTAAAAAAGTGATGCAGAGGCTGAAGAGAGTGTTGCAGAGGCTCAAGAGAGTGATGCAGAGACTCAAGAGAGTGATGCAGAAGCTCAAGAGAGTGATGCAGAGGCTGAAGAGAGTGATGCAGAGGCTTAAGAGAGGGAAGCAGGGGCTCAAGAGAGGGATGCAGAGGCTCAATAGAGGGATGCAGAGGCTCTTGAGAGTGATGCAGAGGCTCAAGAGAGGAATGCAGAGGTTTAAGAAAGGGATGCAGAGGCTCAAGAGAGTGATGTAGAGGCTTACGAAAGAGATGCAGAGACTCA
Organism: Procambarus clarkii; assembly: GCF_020424385.1. Taxonomy (NCBI): domain Eukaryota; kingdom Metazoa; phylum Arthropoda; class Malacostraca; order Decapoda; family Cambaridae; genus Procambarus; species Procambarus clarkii. The sequence continues at coordinate 10,706 of NW_025555860.1, forward strand.
AGAAAGTGATACAGAGGCTCAAGAAAGTGATGCAGAGGCTCAAGAGAGGGATGCAGGGGCTCAGGAGAGTGATGGAGAGGCTCAATGGAGTGATGCAGAGGCTTAAGAAAGGGATGCAGATGCTCAAGAGAGTGATGCAGAGGCTCAAGAGAGTGATGCAGAGGCTTAAGAAAGGGATGCAGAGGCTCAAGAGAATGATGCAGAGGCTCAAGAGAGTGATGCAAAGGCTCAAGAGAGGGATGCTGAGGCTCCAGAGAGGGATGCAGAGGCTAAAGAGAGTGATTCAGAGGGTGAAGAGAGAGATGCAGAGGCTCAAGAGAGTAATGCAGAGCCTCAAGAGAATGATGTAGAGGCTTAAGAGAGGGATGCAGAGGCTCGAGAGAATGATGCAGAGGCTTAAGAGAGTGATGCAGAGGATCAAGAGAGGGATGCAGAGGCTTAAGAGAGTGATGCAGAGGCTCAAGAGAGTGATGCAGAGGCTCAAGAGAGTGATGTAAAGGCTCAAGAGAGTGATGCAGAGGATCATGAAAGTGATGCAGAGGCTCAAGAGAGTGATGCAGAAGATCAAGAGAGGAAAGAAGAGGCTTAAGAGAGTGATGCAGAGGCTGAAAAGAGTGATGCAGTTGCTTAGGCGAGGGATGCAGAGGCTCAAGAGATTGATGCAGAGGCTCAAGAGAGTGATGCAGAGGCTCAAGAAAGTGATGCAGAGGCTCAAGAAAGTGATGCAGAGGCTTAAGAGAGAGATGCAGAAGCTCAAGAGAGTGATGCAGATGCTCAAGAGAGTGATGCAGAGGCTCAAGAGAGGGATGCAGAGGCTTAAGAGAGTGATGCAGAGGCTCAAGAGAGTGATGCAGAGGCTAAAGAGAGGGATGCCGAGGCTAAAGAGAGTGATGAAGAGGCTGAAAAGAGTGTTGCAGAGGCTTAAGAGAGGGATGCAGAGGCTCAAGAGATTGATGCAGAGGCTTAAGAGAGTAATGCAGAGGCTCACGAGAGTGATGCTGAGGCTCAAGAAAGTGATGGAGAGGCTCAAGAGAGTGATACAGAGGCTTCAGAGAGGGATGCAGAGGCTCAAGAGAGTGATGCAGAGGCTCAAGAGAGTGATGCAGAGGCTCAAGAGAGGGATGTAGAGGCTTAAGAGAGTAATGCAGATGCTCAAGAGAGTGATGCAGAGGCTTAAGAGAGGGATGCCGAGGCTAAAGAGAGTGATGCAGAGGCTCAAGAGAGGGATGTAGAGGCACAGGAGAGTGATGCAGAGGCTCAAGAGAGTGGTGCAGAGGCCTAAGAGAATGATGCAGAGGCTAAAGAGAGGGATGCAGAGACTGAAGAGAGTGATGCAGATGCTCAAGAGAGCGATGCGGACTCTCAAGAGAGTGATTCAGAGGCTTACAAGAGTGATGCAGTTGCTTTAGAAAGTGATGCAAAGGCTTAAGAGAGGGATGCAGGGGCTCAAGAGAGGGATGCAGAGGCTCTAGAGAGTGATGCAGAGGCTCAAGAGAGAGACGCAGAGGCTTAAGAAAATGATGCAGAGGCTAAAGAGAGTGATGCAGAGGCTCAAGAGAATGATGTAGAACCTTAGGAGAGGGATGCAGATGTTCAAGAGAATGAGGCAGAGGCTTAAGAGAGTGATGTAGAGGATCAATAGAGGGAAGCAGAGGCTTAAGAGTGATGCAGAGGCTTAAGAGAGTGATGCAGAGGCTTAAGATAGTGATGCAGAGGCTAAAGAAAGTGATGCAGAGGCTCATGAGAGGGATGCAAGAGTTCAAGAGAGGGATGCAGAGGCTCAAGAGAGGGATTCAGAGGCTCAAGAGAGTTATTCAGAGGCTCAAGAGAGGGATGCAGAGGCTCAAAAGAGTGATTCAGAGGCTTACGAGAGTGATGCAGAGGCTTAAGAGAGTGATGCAGAGGCTTAAGAGAGGGATGCAGAGAATCAAGAGAGGGATGCAAAGGCTCAAGTAAGGGATGCAGAGGCACAAGAGAGAGATGCAGAGGCTCAAGAGAGGGATGCAGAGGCTCAAGAGAGAGATGCAGAGCCTTAAGAGAGGGATGTAGAGGCTCAAGAGAGGGATGCAGAGAAGCAAGAGAGGGATGCAAAGGCTCAAGTAAGGGATGCAGAGGCACAAGAGAGAGATGCAGAGGCTCAAGAGAGGGAAGCAGAGGCTCAATTGAGGGATGCAGAGGAACAAGAGAGGGATGCAGAGGCTTAAGAGAGTGATGTAAAGGCTCAAGAGAGTGATGCAAAGGCTCAAGAGAGGGATGCAGAGGCTCAAGGGAGAGATGCAGAGGCTCAAGAGAGGGAAGCAGTGGCTCAATTGAGGGATGCAGAGGCACAAGAGAGGCATGCAGCGGCTATTGAGAGTGATGCAGAGGCTCAAGAGAGGGATGCAGAGGCTTAAGTGAGTGATGCAAAGGCTCATGAGAGGGATGCAGAGGCTCATGAGAGAGATGCAGAGGCTGAAGAGAGTGATGCAGAGGCTCAAGAAAAGGATTCAGAGGTTTACGAGAGTGATGCAGAGGGTTAAGAGGGAGATGCAGAGGCTCAAGAGAGGGATGCAGAGGCTCTAGAGATGGATGCAGAGGCTCTTGAGAGTGATGCAGAGGATCAAGAGAGGGATGCAGAGGCTTAAGTGAGTGATGCAAAGGCTCAAGAGTGGGATACAGAGGCTCATGAGAGAGATGCAGGAGTTCACGAGAGGGATGAAGAGGCTCAAAAGAATGATGCAGAGACTCAAGAGAGTGATGCAGAGGCTCAAGAGTAGGATTCAGAGGTTTACGAGAGTGATGCAGAGGCTCATGAGAGTGATGCAGAGGCTCATGAGAGTGATATAGAGGCTCAAGAGAGTGATGCAGAGGATCAAGAGAGGGATGCAGAGGTTTAAGAACGGGATGCAGAGGCTCAAGAGAGTGATGCAGAGGCTCAAGAGAGTGATGCACAGGCTTAAGAAAGGGATGCAGAGACTCAAGAGAGTGATGCAGAGGCTCAAGAGAGTGATGCAGAGGCTTAAGAAAGGGATGCAGAGACTCAAGAGAGTGATGCAGAGGCTTAAGAGAGGGATGCAGAGGCTCAAGAGAATGATGCAGAGGCTCAAGAGAGTGATGCAGAGGCTCAAGAGAGGGATGCTGAGGCTCCAGAGAGGGATGTAGAGGCTAAAGAGAGTGATGCAGAGGGTAAAGAGAGAGATGCAGAGGCTTAAGAGAGTGATGCAGAGGCTCAAGAGAGTAATGCAGAGGCTTAAGAGAATGATGTAGAGGCTTAAGAGAGTGATGCAGAGGATCAAGAGAGGGATGCAGAGGTTTAAGAGAGTGATGCAGAGGCTCAAGAGAGTGATGCAGAGGCTCAAGAGAGTGATGTAAAGGCTCAAGAGAGTGATGCAGAGGATCATCAAAGTGATGCAGAGGCTCAAGAGAGTGATGCAGAAGATCAAGAGAGGGAAGTAGAGGCTTAAGAGAGTGATGCAGAGGCTGAAGAGTGTGATGCAGTTGCTTAAGAGAGTAATGCAGAGGCTGAAGAGAGTGTTGTAGAGGCTTAGGAGAGGGATGCAGAGGTTCAAGAGATTGATGCAGAGGCTCAAGAGAGTGATGCAGAGGCTCAGGAGAGTGATTCAAAGGCTCAAGAAAGTGAAGCAGAGGCTCAAGAGAGTAATGCAGAGGCTTAGGAGAGGGATGCAGAGCCTCAAGCGAGTGATGCAGAGGCTCAAGAGAGTGATGCAAAGGCTCAAGAGAGGGATGCAGAGGCTTGAGAGAGTGATGCAGAGGCTCAAGAGAGTGATGCAGAGGCTAAAGAGAGTGATGCAGAGGCTCAAGAGAATGATGTAGAGCCTTAGGAGAGGGATGCAGAGTTTCAAGACAATGATGCAGAGGCTTAAGAGAGTGATGTAGAGGATCAAGAGAGGGAAGCAGAGGCTTAGGAGAGTGATGCAGAGGCTTAAGAGAGGGATGCAGAGGCTTACGAGAGTGATGCAGAGCTCAAGAAAGTGATGCAGAGGCTCATGAGAGGAATGTTGGAGTTCAAGAGAGGGATGCAGAGGCTCAAGAGGGGGATTCAGATGCTCAAGAGAGGGATTCAGAGGCTCAAGAGAGGGATGCAGAGGCTCAAAAGAGTGATTCAGAGGCTTACGAGGTGATGCAGAGATCTTTCTCTTGAGCCTCTGTATCACTCTCTTGAGCCTCTGCATCCCTCTCTTGAGCCCCTGCATCCCTCTCTTAAGCCTTTGCATCACGTTCTTAAGCCTCTGCATCACTCTCGTAAACCTCTGAATCACTCTCTTGAGAGTCTGCATCGCTCTCTTGAGCATCTGCATCACTCTCTTCAGTCTCTGCATCCCTCTCTTTAGCCTCTGCATCATTCTCTTAGGCCTCTGCACCACTCTCTTGAGCCTCTGCATCACTCTGCTGTGCCTCTACATCCCTCTCTTGAGCCTCTGCATCACTCTCTTTAGCCTCGGCATCCCTCTCTTAAGCCTCTGCATCACTCTCTTGAGCATCTGCATTACTCTCTTAAGCCTCTACATCCCTCTCTTGAGCCTCTGCATCACTCTCTTGAGCCTCTGCATCACTCACTTGAGCCTCTGCATCCCTCTCTGAAGCCTCTGTATCACTCTCTTGAGCCTCTGCATCACTTTCTTGAGCCTCAGCATCACTCTCGTGAGCCTCTGCATTACTCTCTTAAGATTCTGCATCAATCTCTTGAGCCTCTGCATCCCTCTCTTAAGCCTCTGCAACACTCTTTTCAGCCTCTTCATCACTCTCTTAAGCCTCTGCTTCCCTCTCTTGATCTTCTGCATCACTCTCTTGAGCCTCTGCATCACTTTCATGATCCTCTGCATCACTCTTTTGAGCCTTTACATCACTCTCTCGAGCCTCTGTATCACTCTCTTGAGCCTCTGCATCACTCTTTTCAGTCTCTGCATCACTCTCGTAAGCCTCTGCATCACTCTCTTAAGCCTCTGCATCACTCTCGTAAACCTCTGAATCACTCCATTGAACCTCTCCATCACTCTCTTGAGCCCCTGCATCCCTCTCTTGAGCCTCTGCATCATTTTCTTGAGCCTCTGCATCACCCTCTTAAGCCTCTGCATTCCTCTTTTGAGCCTCTGCATCAGTTTCTTAAGCCTCTACATCCCTTTCTTGAGCCTCTGCGTCTCTCTCTTGAACTCCTGCAGCCCTCTCATGAGCTTCTGCATCCTTCTCTTGAGCCTTTGCATCACTCGCTTATGCCTCTGCATCTCTCTCTTCAGCCCCTGCATCCCTCTCTTGAGCCTCTGCATCCCTCTCTTAAGTCTCTGCATCACTCTCTTTAGCCTCTGCGCCACTCTTGTAAGCCCCTGAATCACTCTCTTGATCCTCGGCATCCCTCTATTGAGCCTCTGCATCACTCTCTTCAGCCTCTGCATCATTCTCTTGAGCCTGTGCATCCCTCTCTTATGCCTCTACATCATTCTCTTGAGCCTCTGCATCACTCTCTTAAGAGTCTGCATCACTCTCTTGAGCCTCTGCATTCCTCTCTGGATCCTCAGCATCCCTCTCTCTTAAGCCTCTACATCACTATCATGATCCTTTGCATCACTCGTTAAGCCTCTGAATCACTCTCTTGAGCCTCTGCATCCCTCTCGTGAGCCTCTGCATCACTCTCTTCAGCCTCTGCATCCCTCTCTTACTCCTCTACATCATTGTCTTGAGCCTCTGCATCACTCTCTATAGCCTCTGCCTTTCTCTCTTGAGCCTCTGCATCTCTCTTGAGCCTCTGCATCCCTCTCTTGAGCCTCTGCATCTCTCTCTTGTGCCTCTGCATCCCTTACTTGAGCCTCTGCATCCCTTTCTTGATTCTCTGTATCCCTCTTTTAAGCCTCTGCATCACTCTCTTAAGCCTCTGCATCACTCTCGTAAGCCTCTGAATCACTCTTTTGAGCCTCTGCATCCCTCTCTTGAGCCTCTGAATCCCTCTCTTGAGCATCTGAATCCCCCTCTTGAGCCTCTGCATCCCTCTCTTGAACTCCAACATTCCTCTCATGAGCCTCTGCATCACTTTCTTGAGCTCTGCATCACTCTCGTAAGCCTCTGCATCCCTCTCTTAAGCCTCTGCATCACTCTCCTAAGCCTCTGCTTCCCTCTCTTGATCCTCTACATCACTCTCTTAAGCCTCTGCATCATTCTCTTGAAACTCTGCATCCCTCTCCTAAGGCTCTACATCATTCTCTTGAGCCTCTGCATTACTCTCTTTAGCCTCTGCATCACTCTCTTGAGCCTCTGCATCACTCGCTTGAGGCTCTGCATCCCTCTCCTAAGCCTCTGCATTACTCTCTTGAGCCTCTGCTTCACTTTCTTGAGCCTTTGAATCACTCTCCTGAGCCTCTGCATCAATCTCTTGAGCCTCTGCATCCCTCTCCTAAGCCTCTACAACACTCTCTTCAGCCTCTGCATCACTCTCTTAAGCAACTGCATCACTCTCTTCAGCCTCTGCATCACTCTCTTAAGCCTCTACTTCCCTCTCTTGATCTTCTGCATCACTCTCTTGAGCCTCTGCATCACTTTGATGATCCTCTGCATCACTCTCTTGAGCCTTTACATCACTCTCTTGAGCCTCTGCATCACTCTCTTGAGCCTCTGCATCACTCTCTTAAGCCTCTGCATCCCTCTCTTGATCCACTGCATCACTCTCTTGAGCCTCTGCATCATTTTCTTGAGCCTCTGCATCCCTCTCTTAAGCCTCTACATCATTCTCTTAAGCCTCTGCATTACTCTCTTGAGCCTCTGCATCACTCTCTTAAGCCTCTGCATCTCTCTCTTCACCCTCTGCATTACTCTCTTTAGCCTCTACATCCCTCTCTGGAGCCTCAGCATCCCTCTCTTGAGCCTCTGCATCACTCTCTTGAGCCTCTGCATCATTCTCTTGAGCCTCTGCATCCCTCTCTTAAGCCTCTGCATCACTCTCTTGAGTCTCTGCATCCCTTTCTTAAGCCTCTGCATCACTCTCTTGAGCCTCTGCATCACTCTCTTGAGTCTCTGCATCCCTTTCTTAAGCCTCTGCATCACTCTCTTGAGCCTCCGCATCACTCTCTTGAGCCTCTACATCACTCTCATGAGCCTCTGCATCACTCTCATGAGCCTCTGCATCACTCTCGTAAACCTCTGAATCCAACTCTTGAGCCTCTGCATCACTCTCTTGAGCCTCTGCATCACTCTTTTGAGCCTCTTCATCCCTCTCGTGAACTCCTGCATCTCTCTCATGAGCCTCTGTATCCCACTCTTGAGCCTTTGCATCACTCACTTAAGCCTCTGCATCCCTCTCTTGATCCTCTGCATCACTCTCAAGAGCCTCTGCATCCATCTCTAGAGCCTCTGCATCCCTCTCTTGAGCCTCTGCATCTCCCTCTTAACCCTCTGCATCACTCTCGTAAACCTCTGAATCCTTCTCTTGAGCCTCTGCATCACTCTCTTCAGCCTCTGCATCTCTCTCATGAGCCTCTGCATCCCTCTCATGAGCCTTTGCATCACTCACTTAAGCCTCTGCATCCCTCTCTTGAGCCTCTGCATCACTCTCAATAGCCGCTGCATGCCTCTCTTGTGCCTCTGCATCCCTCAATTGAGCCACTGCTTCCCTCTCTTGAGCCTCTGCATCTCTCCCTTGAGCCTCAGCATCCCTCTCTTGAGCCTCTGCATCACTCTCTTGAGCCTTTACATCACTCTCTTAAGCCTTTGCATCCCTCTCTTGTTCCTCTGCATCCCTCAATTGAGCCTCTGCTTCCCTCTCTTGAGCCTCTGCATCTCTCTCTTGTGCCTCTGCATCCCTTATTGAGCCTTTGCATCCCTCTCTTGCTTCTCTGCATCCCTCTCTTGAGCCTCTACATCCCTCTCTTGAGCCTCTGCATCTCTCTCTTGAGCCTCTGCATCCCTCTCTTGAGCCTCTGCATCTCTCTCTTGTGCCTCTTCATCCCTTACTTGAGCCTTTGCATCCCTCTCTTGATTCTCTGCATCCCTCTCTTAAGCCTCTGCATCACTCTCTAAAGCCTCTGCATCACTCTCGTAAGCCTCTGAATCACTCTTTTGAGCCTCTGCATCCCTCTCTTGAGCCTCTGAATAACTCTCTTGAGCCTCTGAATCCCTCTCTTGAGCCTCTGCATCCCTCTCTTGAACTCTTGCATCCCTCTCATGAGCCTCTGCATCACTTTCTTTAGCCTCTGCATCACTATCTTAAGCCTCTGCATCACTCCCTTAAGCCTCTGCATCACTCTTAAGCCTCTGCTTCCCTCTATTGATCCTCTACATCACTCTCTTAAGCCTCTGCCTCATTCTCTTGAACATCTGCATCCCTCTCCTAAGTTTCTACATCATTCTCTTGAGCCTCTGCATCACTCTCTTTAGCCTCTGCATCATTCTCTTAGGCCTCTGCATCTCTCTCTTGAGCCTCTGCATCACTCTCTAGAGCCTCTGCATCCCTCTCTTGAGCCCCTGCATCCCTCTCTTAAGCCTTTGCATCACTTTCTAAAGCCTCTGCATCACTCTTGTAAGCCTCTGAATCACTCTCTTGAGAGTCTGCATCGCTCTCTTGAGCATCTGCATCACTCTCTTCAGTCTCTGCATCCCTCTCTTTAGCCTCTGCATCATTCTCTTAGGCCTCTGCACCACTCTCTTGAGCCTCTGCATCACTCTCCTGTGCCTCTACATCCCTCTCTTGAGCCTCTGCATCACTCTCTTTAGCCTCGTCATCCCTCTCTTAAGCCTCTGCATCACTCTCTTGAGCATCTGCATTACTCTCTTAAGCCTCTACATCCCTCTCTTGAGCCTCTGCATCACTCTCTTGAGCCTCTGCATCACTCTCTTGAGCCTCTGCATCCCTCTCTGAAGCCTCTGTATCACTCTCGTGAGCCTCTGCATTACTCTCTTAAGCCTCTGCATCAATCTCTTGAGCCTCTGCATCCCTCTCTTAAGCCTCTGCAACACTCTTTTCAGCCTCTTCATCACTCTCTTTAGCCTCGGCATCCCTCTCTTTAGCCTCTGCATCACTCTCTTGAGCCTCTGCATCACTCTCTTAAGCCTCTGCATCCCTCTCTTGAGCCTCTGCATCACTCTCTTGAGCATCTGCATCACTCTCTTGAGCCTCTGCATTTCTCTCTTAAGCCTCTGCATCACTTTCTTGAGCCTCTGCATCACTTTCTTGAGCCTCTGCATCACTCTCTTGAGCCTCTGCATCAATCTCTTGAGCCTCTGCATCCCTCGCCTAAGCAACTGCATCACTCTTTTCAGCCTCTGCATCACTCTCTTAAGCCTCTTCTTTCCTCTCTTGATCTTCTGCATCACTCTCTTGAGCCTCTGCATCACTTTCATGATCCTCTGCATCACTCTCTTGAGCCTTTACATCACTCTCTTGAGCCTCTGCATCAATCTTTTGAGCCTCTGCATCACTCTCTTAAGCCTCTGCATCCCTCTCTTGATCCTCTGCATCACTCTCTTGAGCCTCTGCATCATTCTCTGGAGCCTCTGCATCCCTCTCTTAAGCCTCTACATCATTCTCTTGAGGCTCTGCATTACTCTCTTGAGCCTCTGCATCTCTCTCTTCACCCTCTGAATCACTCTCTTTAGCCTCTGCATCCCTCTCTGGAGCCTCAGCATCCCTCTCTTGAGCCTTTGCATCACTCTCTTGAGCCTCTGCATCATTCTCTTGAGCCTCTGCATCCCTGTCTTAAGCCTCTGCATCACTCTCTTGAGTTTCTGCATCCCTTTCTTAAGCCTCTGCATCACTCTCTTGAGCCTCTGCATCACTCTCTTGAGCATCTGCATCCCTTTCTTAAGCCTCTGCATCACTCCATTGAGCCTCTCCATCACTCTCATGAGCCCCTGCATCCCTCTCTTGAGCCTCTGCATCACTTTCTTGAGCCTCTGCATCACTCTCTTGAGTCTCTGCATCTCTTTCGTAAGCCTCTACATCACTCTCTTGAGCCTCTGCATCACTCTCTTGAGCCTCTGCATCCCTTTCTTAAACCTCTGCATTCCTCTCTTGAGCCTCTGCATTACTCTCAAGAGCCTCTGCATCCCTCTCTTGAGCCTCTGCATCCCTCTATTGAGCCTCTGCATCCCTCTCTTGAGCCCCTGCTTCCCTCTCTTAAGCCTCTGCATCACTCTCTTCAGCCTCTGCATCACTCTCTTGAGCTTCTGCATCACTCTCTTGAGTCTCTGCATCACTCTCTTGAGCCTCTGCATCCCTCTCTTAAGCCTCTGCAACACTCTCCTCAGCCTCTGCATCACTTTTTTAAACCTCTGCATCCCTCTCTTGAGCCTCTGAATCTCTCTCCTGATCCTCAGCATCACTCTCTCTAGCCTCTGCATCACTCTCTTCATCCTCTGCATCCCTCACTTGAGCATCTGCATCACTCTCTTGGGCCCCTTCATCCATCTTTTGAGCCTCTCCATCACTCTCTTGAGCCTCTGCATCACCCTCTTAAGCCTCTGTATCCCTATTTTGAGCCTCTGCATCACTTTCTTAAGCCTCTGCATCCCTTTCTTGAGCCTCTGCATCCCTCTCATGAACTCCTGCATCCCTCACAAGAGCCTCTGCGTCCCTCTCCTGAGATTTGCATCACTCTCTTAAGCCTCTGCATCACTCTCTTGAGCCTCTGCATCACTCTCTTAAGGCTCTGCATCACTTTCTTGAGGCCTCTGCATCCCTCTCTGGATCCTCAGCATCCCTCTCTTGAGCCTTTTGCAGCACTCTCTTGAGCCTCTGCATCATTCTCTTGAGCCTCTGCATCACTCTCTTGAGCCTCTGCATTCCTCTCTTGAGCCTCTGTATCATTATCCTAAGCCTCGCAATCCCTCACTTGAGCCTCTGCATCCCTCTCATGAGCCTCTGCATCCCTCTCTTGAGTCTTGGCATCACTATCTTAAGCCTCTGCATCCCTCTCTTGAGCCTCTGCATCATTTTCTTGAGCCTCTGCATCACCCTCTTAAGCCTCTGCATCCCTCTTTTGAGCCTCTGCATCAGTTTCTTAAGCCTCTGCATCCCTTTCTTGAGCCTCTGCGTCACTCTCTTGAACAACTGCATCCCTCTCATGAGCTTCTGCATCCCTCTCTTGAGCCTTTGCATCACTCGCTTATGCCTCTGCATCCCTCTCTTGTGCCTCTGCATCCCTCACTTGAGCCTCTGCATCCCTCTCTTGAGCCCCTGCATCCCTCTCTTGAGCCTCTGCATCACTCTCTTGAGCCTCTGCATCCCTCTCTTAAGTCTCTGCATCACTCTCTTTAGCCTCTGCGTCACTCTTGTAAGCCCTTGAATCACTCTCTTGAGCCTCTGCATCCCTCTCTTATGCCTCTACATCATTCTCTTGAGCCTCTGCATCACTCTCTTAAGCCTCTGCATCCCTCTCTTGAGCCTCTGCATCCCTCTCTGGATCCTCAGCATCCCTCTCTTAATCCTCTACATTACTCTCATGATCCTTTGCATCACTCTCGTAAGCCTCTGAATCACTCTCTTGAGCCTCTGCATCCCTCTCTTGAGCCTCTGCATCATTCTATTCAGCCTCTGCATCCCTCTCTTATGCCTCGTCTTCCATCGGTAATATAAACGGAAAATCAGGAACATTTTATTTAATTCTAATGAAAACACATTGATTTTTATCATTTGTATTGGAAACAACATTGTCATATGTCTTTTCTTGGATCTAAATAATACGAAACCTCGCTTTATAATTCGAAGTTAAAATCCTCAAATTTGTTTTAATAGTGACTTTTTTCACGTTTTTCTTGTAGTTTGATATTACGTAAATAAATTCGTTTTACCAATATTTCGATACTATTTCATGTAGTATCACGATATGTGATTTGACCTTCATATCTCAGAATTTCGCATAATATTGCATTTTAAGCAAGTTTTCTTGCATTTTGTTTTGTACGAAATATCATCGAATTTAGCAATATTTTGACGTTTATCATCCCCTTTTCCTCTATGTGATTTAAACAAAATATCATTGAATTAGGCAATATTTTGCCGTTTTTCCACGTTTTTGTGAATTTTTAATTTATTGTTATTAATTCATTATATATACGATAAAAATGATGCAAACACATAATTGATTAGATAATACCCTTATATACATCATTTTCAATCAACTATTTGTTTCTCGTTAAAATACTGAGTAATATATTGAAAAGGGGAGAAGTTCTGATTTTATTGCATATATTGACGTTTCAGCCGGATTAGAGCGGTTTTACATGAACATCTTACATCGGTAATATAAACAGAAAATCAGAAACATTTTAGTTAATTCTAATGAAAACACATTGATTTTTATCATTTGTATTGGAAACAACATTTTCATATGTCTTTTTTGGGATCTAAATAATACGAAACCTCGCTCCTGAATCGAAGTTAAAATCCTCAAATTTGGTATAATAAAGACTTTTTTCACGTTTTTTATGCAGTTTGATAATACGTAAATATATTCAATTTTACCAATATTTCGATACTATTTCATGTAGTATCACGATATGTGATTTGGCCTTCAAATCTCAGAATTTCGGATAATATTGAATTTAAGCAAGTTTTCTTGCATTTTGTTTCGTACGAAAAATCATCGAATTTAGCAATATTTTCACGTTTATCATCCCCTTTTAATTTTTGTGATTTAAACAAAATATCATCGAATTAGGCAATATTTTGCCGTTTTTCCACGTTTTTGTGAATTTTCAGTTTATTGTTATTAATTCATTAATTATACGATATAAATGATGCAAACACATAATTCATTAGAAATTAACCTTAAATACTTTATTTTCAATCATCTATTTGTTTCTCGTTAAAATACTGAGTAAGATATTGAAAAGGGGAGAAGTTCGGTTTTTATTGCATATATCGACGTTTCAGCCGGATTAGAGCGGTTTTACGTGTACATCTTCCATCGGTAATGTAAACGAAAAATCAGGAGCATTTTAGTTAATTCTAATGAAAACACATTGATTTTTATCATTTGTATTGGAAACAACATTGTCTTATGTCTTTTCTTGGATCTAAATAATACGAAACCTCGCTCAATGATTTGAAGTTAAAATCCTCAAATATGGTAAAATAGTGACTTTTTTCACGTTTTCCATGTAGTTTGATATTACGTAAATATATTCATTTTTACCAATATGTTGATACTATTTCATGGAGTATCACGATATGTGATTTGGCCTTCATATCTCAGAATTTCGCATAATATTGCATTTTAAGCAAGTTTTCTTGCATTTTGTTTCGCACGAAAAATCGTCGAATTTAGCAATATTTTGACGTTTATCATCCCCTTTTCCTTTATGTGATTTTTACTTTATACTTTATTGTATTAATTCTTTACTTTAAAATAAAAATAAAAAAATAATAAAATAATAAAAATAAATAATAAAATAATAGTAAAATAATAATAAATAAAATACTTTATTGTATTAATTCATTATATATACGATAAAAATGATGCAAACACATAATTGATTAGAAATTAACCTTAAATACTTCATTTTTAATCAACCATTTGTTTCTCTTTAAAATACTGAATAGGATATTGAAAAGGGGAGAAGTTCGGTTTTTATTGCATATATCGACGTTTCAGCCGGATTAGAGCGGTTTTACGTGTACATCTACCATCGGTAATATAAACGGAAAATCAGGAACATTTTAGTTAATTCTAATGAAAACACATTGATTTTTATCATTTGTATTGGAAACAACATTGTCATATGTTTTTTCTTGGATCTAAATAATACGAAACCTCGCTTTATGATTTGAAGTTTAAATGCTCATATATGGGGATGAATAAAATGCTCATATATGGGCCAATTATGTTACGACCCTCTCGGGACGCAACGGGGTTCTCACTCTGATGTTGTTAGAGTCAGATATATATATCCGTTCCCAAGCCAGTAGTGGCTATCAAGGGATGAGATCCGTGACGCAAGTAACTTAAAGGGAGTAGGGAAAGAAAGCTAAGAACTTAATATTATAATTTTCACCATCACCGATTAAATATATGAAATAAAAGAGTGCACAAGGGGGAGGGATATTGACAAGGGGATTCTTCACAATGTAGTCTTCTGCTGAAGACTCTGGATCCATAAGCTAGGCGCTGAGTCCTTGGTGCTTTCTTCGTGGCCACACAACGAATTCTTCAAAGAAGCTGAGCCTACCCTGGCCACAGGTCAGCCAAAATACATGTCCACTGGGGCCACCGCCGTGGAGGCCGTCAACCACACGTCCAGCTGGTCCGCTGGCAGGTTCTGAGCCAACAAGGCTGGTACGGCCACTCCACGAACGATAAAGGGGGAACGCCCTAGACAGGAGCCTCGTGTGACACCACAAATCACTCTCCTGTCTTCAGTACCCCAGTGGATGATCGTCTCCAACAGTCGGTCCCGGGTAAATCCTTTTACTGCCACTCCACTGGCAGGCTAACACACCACAGTGTTCTTCCGGGGGGACGACTTCACAACAGCTGCAGCAAGGTTCAAGGTATGGAGACTGGCTGCCTCGGGTAGACTGACTCCACTTCCATCACAGCAGTCCAAGGTCGGCTCTGTAAGCAGATACGTCATCAATAACCGGGACACCAAAACGAATAGTGACGAATAGTCACAAATGTCACTTTAAAGTCTAATAGTGACTTTTTTCACGTTTTTCATGTAGTTTGATATTATGTAAATATATTCATTTTTACCAATATTTTGATACTATATCATGTAGTATCACGATATGTGATTTGGCCTTCAATTCTCAGAATTTCGCATAATATTGCATTTTAAGCAAGTTTTCTTGCATTTTGTTTCGTACGAAAAATCATCGAATTTAGCAATATTTTAACGTTTACCATCCCCTTTTCCTTTATGTGATTTAAACAAAATATCATCGAATTAGGCAATATTTTGCCGTTTTTCACGTTTTTGTAAATTTTCAGTTTATTGTTAATAATTCATTAAATATACGATATAAATGATGCAAACACATAATTGATTAGATAATAACCTTAAATACTTAATTTTCAATCATCTATTTGTTTCTCGTTAAAATACTAAGTAAAATATTGAAAAGGGGAGAAGTTCTGTTTTTATTGCATCTATCGACGTTTCAGCCGGATTAGAGCGTTTTTCGTTTACACCTTCCATCGGTAATATAAACGGAAAATCAGGAACATTTTAGTTAATTCTAATGAAAACACATTGATTTTTATCATTTGTATTGGAAACAACATTGTCATATGTCTTTTCTTGGATCTAAATAATACGAAACCTCGCCATAAGATTTGAAGTTAAAATCCTCATATATGGTATAATAGTGACTTTTTCACGTTTTTCATGTAGTTTGATATTACGTAAATATATTCATTTTTACCAATATTTCGATACTATTTCATGTAGTATCACGATATGTGATTTGGCCTTCAAATCTCAGAATTTCGCATAATATTGCATTTTAAACAAGTTTTCTTGCATTTTGTTTCGTACTAAAAATCATCGAATTTAGCAATATTTTCACGTTCATCATCCCTTTTTCCTTTATGTTATTTAAACAAAATATCATCGAATTAGGCAAGTTGCATTTTAAGCAAGTTTTCTTGCATTTTGTTTCGTACGAAAAATCATCGAATTTAGCAATATTTTGACGTATACCATTCCCTTTTCCTTTATATGATTTAAACAAAATATCATCGAATTAGGCAATATTTTGATATATATATCAAAATATTGGATATATATATCAAAAATAACGGATATATATATCTGACTCTAACAACATCAGAGTGAGAACCCCGTTGCGTCCCGAGAGGGTCGTAACATAATTGGCCCATATATGAGCATTTTATTCATCCCCATATATGAGCATTTAAACTTCAAATCATAGAGCGAGGTTTCGTATTATTTAGATCCAAGAAAAAACATATGGCAATGTTGTTTCCAATACAAATGATAAAAATCAATGTGTTTTCATTAGAATTAACTAAAATGTTCCTGATTTTCCGTTTATATTACCGATGGAAGATGTACACGTAAAACCGCTCTAATCCGGCTGAAACGTCGATATATGCAATAAATACCGAACTTCTCCCCTTTTCAATATCCTATTCAGTATTTTAACGAGAAACAAATGGTTGATTGAAAATGAAGTATTTAAGGTTAATTTCTAATCAATTATGTGTTTGCATCATTTTTATCGTATATATAATGAATTAATACAATAAACTGAAAATTCACAAAAACGTGGAAAAACGGCAAAATATTGCCTAATTCGATGATATTTTGTTTAAATCACATAAAGGAAAAGGGGATGATAAACGTCAAAATATTGCTAAATTCGATGATTTTTCGTACGAAACAAAATGCAAGAAAACGTGCTTAAAAGGCAATATTATGCGAAATTCTGAGATTTGAAGGCCAAATCACATATCGTGATACTACATGAAATAGTATCGAAATATTGGTAAAAATGAATATATTTACGTAATATCAAACTACATGAAAAACGTGAAAAAAGTCACTATTTTACCATATTTGAGGATTTAAACTTCAAATCATAGAGCGAGGTTTCGTATTATTTAGATCCAAGAAAAAACATATGACAATGTTGTTTCCAATACAAATGATAAAAATCAATGTGTTTTCATTAGAATTAACTAAAATGTTCCTGATTTTCCGTTTATATTACCGATGGAAGGTGTAAACGAAAAACGCTCTAATCCGGCTGAAACGTCGATGGATGCAATAAAAACAGAACTTCTCCCCTTTTCAATATTTTACTTAGTATTTTTACGAGAAACAAATAGATGATTGAAAATTAAGTATTTAAGGTTATTATCTAATCAATTATGTGTTTGCATCATGTATATCGTATATTTAATGAATTATTAACAATAAACTGAAAATTCACAAAAACGTGAAAAACGGCAAAATATTGCCTAATTCGATGATATTTTGTTTAAATCACATAAAGGAAAAGGGGATGGTAAACGTTAAAATATTGCTAAATTCGATGATTTTTCGTACGAAACAAAATGCAAGAAAACTTGCTTAAAATGCAATATTATGCGAAATTCTGAGAATTGAAGGCCAAATCACATATCGTGATACTACATGAAATAGTATCGAAATATTGGTAAAAATGAATATATTTACATAATATCAAACTACATGAAAAACGTGAAAAAAGTCACTATTCGACTTTAAAGTGACATTTGTGACTATTCGTCACTATTCGTTTTGGTGTCCCGGTTATTGATGACGTATCTGCTTACAGAGCCGACCTTGGACTGCTGTGATGGAAGTGGAGTCAGTCTACCCGAGGCAGCCAGTCTCCATACCTTGAACCTTGCTGCAGCTGTTGTGAAGTCGTCCCCCCGGAAGAACACTGTGGTGTGTTAGCCTGCCAGTGGAGTGGCAGTAAAAGGATTTACCCGGGACCGACTGTTGGAGACGATCATCCACTGGGGTACTGAAGACAGGAGAGTGATTTGTGGTGTCACACGAGGCTCCTGTCTAGGGCGTTCCCCCTTTATCGTTCGTGGAGTGGCCGTACCAGCCTTGTTGGCTCAGAACCTGCCAGCGGACCAGCTGGACGTGTGGTTGACGGCCTCCACGGCGGTGGCCCCAGTGGACATGTATTTTGGCTGACCTGTGGCCAGGGTAGGCTCAGCTTCTTTGAAGAATTCGTTGTGTGGCCACGAAGAAAGCACCAAGGACTCAGCGCCTAGCTTATGGATCCAGAGTCTTCAGCAGAAGACTACATTGTGAAGAATCCCCTTGTCAATATCCCTCCCCCTTGTGCACTCTTTTATTTTATATATTTAATCGGTGATGGTGAAAATTATAATATTAAGTTCTTAGCTTTCTTTCCCTACTCCCTTTAAGTTACTTGCGTCACGGATCTCATCCCTTGATAGCCACTACTGGCTTGGGAACGGATATATATATCTGACTCTAACAACATCAGAGTGAGAACCCCGTTGCGTCCCGAGAGGGTCGTAACATAATTGGCCCATATATGAGCATTTTATTCATCCCCATATATGAGCATTTAAACTTCAAATCATAGAGCGAGGTTTCGTATTATTTAGATCCAAGAAAAAACATATGACAATGTTGTTTCCAATACAAATGATAAAAATCAATGTGTTTTCATTAGAATTAACTAAAATGTTCCTGATTTTCCGTTTATATTACCGATGGATATTACACGTAAAACCGCTCTAATCCGGCTGAAACGTCGATATATGCAATAAAAACCGAACTTCTCCCCTTTTCAAGATCCTATTCAGTATTTTAACGAGAAACAAATGGTTGATTGAAAATGAAGTATTTAAGGTTAATTTCTAATCAATTATGTGTTTGCATCATTTTTATCGTATATATAATGAATTAATACAATAAACTGAAAATTCACAAAAACGTGGAAAAACGGCAAAATATTGCCTAATTCGATGATATTTTGTTTAAATCACATAAAGGAAAAGGGAATGGTATACGTCAAAATATTGCTAAATTCGATGATTTTTCGTACGAAACAAAATGCAAGAAAACATGCTTAAAATGCAACTTGCCTAATTCGATGATATTTTGTTTAAATCACATAAAGGAAAAAGGGATGATGAACGTGAAAATATTGCTAAATTCGATGATTTTTCGTACGAAACAAAATGCAAGAAAACTTGTTTAAAATGCAATATTATGCGAAATTCTGAGATTTGAAGGCCAAATCACATATCGTGATACTACATGAAATAGTATCGAAATATTGGTAAAAATGAATATATTTACGTAATATCAAACTACATGAAAAACGTGAAAACGTCACTATTATACCATATATGAGGATTTTAACTTCAAATCTTATGCCGAGGTTTCGTATTATTTAGATCCAAGAAAAGACATATGACAATGTTGTTTCCAATACAAATGATAAAAATCAATGTGTTTTCATTAGAATTAACTAAAATGTTCCTGATTTTCCGTTTATATTACCGATGGAAGATGTACACGTAAAACCGCTCTAATCCGGCTGAAACGTCGATATATGCAATAAAAACCGAACTTCTCCCCTTTTCAAGATCCTATTCAGTATTTTAACGAGAAACAAATGGTTGATTGAAAATGAAGTATTTAAGGTTAATTTCTAATCAATTATGTGTTTGCATCATTTTTATCGTATATATAATGAATTAATACAATAAACTGAAAATTCACAAAAACGTGGAAAAACGGCAAAATATTGCCTAATTCGATGATATTTTGTCTAAATCACATAAAGGAAAAGGGGATGATAAACGTCAAAATATTGCTAAATTCGATGATTTTTCGTACGAAACAAAATGCAAGAAAACGTGCTTAAAAGGCAATATTATGCGAAATTCTGAGATTTGAAGGCCAAATCATATATTTTGATACCACATGATATAGTATCGAAATATTGGTAAAAATGAATATATTTACGTAATATCAAACTACATGAAAAACGTGAAAAAGTCACTATTTTACCATATTTGAGGATTTTAACTTCAAATCATAGAGCGAGGTTTCGTATTATTTAGATCCAAGAAAAGACATATGACAATGTTGTTTCCAATACAAATGATAAAAACCAATGTGTTTTCATTAGAATTAACTAAAATGTTCCTGATTTTCTGTTTATATTACCGATGGAAGATGTACACGTAAAACTGCTCTAATCCGGCTGAAACGTCGATATATGCAATAAAAACAGAACTTTTCCCCTTTTCAGTATCCTACTCAGTATTTTAACGAGAAACAAATAAATGATTGAAAATTTAGTATTTAAGGTTAATTTCCAATCAATTATGTGTTTGCATCTTTTTTATCGTATATTTAATGAATTAATACCCATAAACTGAAAATTCACAAAAACGTAGAAAAACGGAAAAATATGGCCTAATTCGATGATATTTTGTTTAAATCACATAGAGGAAAAGGGGATGATAAACGTCAAAATATTGCTAAATTCGATGATTTTTCGTACGAAACAAAATGCAAGAAAACTTGCTTAAAAAGCAATATTATGCGAAATTTTGAGATTTGAGGGCCAAATCACATATCGTGATACTACATGAAATAGTATCGAAATATTGGTAAAAATTAATATATTTACGTAAAATCACACTACATGAAAAACGTGAAAAAAGTCACTATTTTACCATATATGAGGATTTTAACTTCATATCATAGAGCGAGGTTTCGTATTATTTATATCCAAGAAAGGACATATGACAATGTTGTCTGCAATACAAATGATAAAAATCAATGTGTTTTCATTAGAATTAACTAAAATGTTCCTGATTTTCTGTTTATATTACCGATGGAAGGTGTACACGAAAACCGCTCTAATCCGGCTGAAACGTTGATATATGCAATAAAAACCGAACTTCTCCCTCTTTTCAATATCTTACTCAGTATTTTAACGAGAAACAAATAGATGATTGATAATTAAGTATTTAGGTTATTATCTAATCAATTATGTGTTGGCATCATTTTTATCGTATATATAATGAATTATTAACAATAAACTGAAAATTCACAAAAACGTGAAAAAACGGCAAAATATTGCCTAATTCGATGATATTTTGTTTAAATCGCATAAAGGAAAAGGAGATGATGAACGTCAAAATATTGCTAAATTCGATGATTTTTCGTACGAAACAAAAGGCAAGAAAACTTGTTTAAAATGCAATATTATGCGAAATTTTGAGATCTGAAGGCCAAATCACATATTGTGATACCACATGAAATAGTATCGAAATATTGGTAAAAATGAATATATTTACGTAATATCAAACTACATGAAAAACGTGAAAAAAGTTACTATTTTACCATACATGAGGATTTTAACTTCAAATCATAGAGCGAGGTTTCGTATTATTTATATCCAAGAAAAGACATATGACAATGTTGTTTCCAATACAAATGATAAAAATCAATGTGTTTTCATTAGAATTATCTAAAATGTTCCTGATTTTCAGTTTATATTACCGATGGAAGGTGTAAACGAAAAACGCTCTAACCCGGCTGAAACGTCGATACATGCAATAAAAACAGAACTTCTCCCCTTTTCAATATTTTACTTAGTATTTTAACGACAAACAAATAGATGATTGAAAATTAAGTATTTAAGGTTATTATCTAATCAATTATGTGTTTGCATCATTTATATCGCATATTTAATGAATTATTAACAATAAACTGAAAATTCCCAAAAACGTGGAAAAACGCCAAAATATTGCCTAATTCGATGATATTTTGTTTAACTCACATAAAGGAAAAGGGGATGATGAATGTGAAAATATTGCTAAATTTGATGATTTTTCGTACGAAACAAAATGCAAGAAAACTTGCTTAAAATGCAATATTATGCGAAATTTTGAGATTTGAGGGCCAAATCACATATCGTGATACTACATGAAATAGTATCGAAATATTGTGTAAAAACGAATATATTTACGTAAAATCACACTACATGAAAAACGTGAAAAAATCACTATTTTACCATATATGAGGATTTTAACTTCAAATCATAGAGCGAGGTTTCGCATTATTTATATCCAAGAAAAGACATATGACAATGTTGTTTCCAATACAAATGATAAAAACCAATGTGTTTTCATTAGAATTAACTAAAATGTTCCTGATTTTCCGTTTATATTACCGATGGAAGGTGTAAACGAAAAACGCTCTAATCCGGCTGAAACGTCGATATATGCAATAAAAACAGAACTTCTCCCCTTTTCAATATTTTACTTAGTATTTTAACGAGAAACAAATAGATGATTGAAAATTAAGTATTTAAGGTTATTATCTAATCAATTATGTGTTTGCATCATGTATATCGTATATTTAATGAATTATTAACAATAAACTGAAAATTCACAAAAACGTGAAAAACGGCAAAATATTGCCTAATTCGATGATATTTTGTTTAAATCACATAAAGGAAAAGGGGATGGTAAACGTTAAAATATTGCTAAATTCGATGATTTTTCGTACGAAACAAAATGCAAGAAAACTTGCTTAAAATGCAATATTATGCGAAATTCTGAGAATTGAAGGCCAAATCACATATCGTGATACTACATGAAATAGTATCGAAATATTGGTAAAAATGAATATATTTACATAATATCAAACTACATGAAAAACGTGAAAAAAGTCACTATTCGACTTTAAAGTGATATTTGTGACTATTCGTCACTATTCGTTTTGGTGTCCCGGTTATTGATGACGTATCTGCTTACAGAGCCGACCTTGGACTGCTGTGATGGAAGTGGAGTCAGTCTACCCGAGGCAGCCAGTCTCCATACCTTGAACCTTGCTGCAGCTGTTGTGAAGTCGTCCCCCCGGAAGAACACTGTGGTGTGTTAACCTGCCAGTGGAGTGGCAGTAAAAGGATTTACCCGGGACCGACTGTTGGAGACGATCATCCACTGGGGTACTGAAGACAGGAGAGTGATTTGTGGTGTCACACGAGGCTCCTGTCTAGGGCGTTCCCCCTTTATCGTTCGTGGAGTGGCCGTACCAGCCTTGTTGGCTCAGAACCTGCCAGCGGACCAGCTGGACGTGTGGTTGACGGCCTCCACGGCGGTGGCCCCAGTGGACATGTATTTTGGCTGACCTGTGGCCAGGGTAGGCTCAGCTTCTTTGAAGAATTCGTTGTGTGGCCACGAAGAAAGCACCAAGGACTCAGCGCCTAGCTTATGGATCCAGAGTCTTCAGCAGAAGACTACATTGTGAAGAATCCCCTTGTCAATATCCCTCCCCCTTGTGCACTCTTTATTTTATATATTTAATCGGTGATGGTGAAAATTATAATATTAAGTTCTTAGCTTTCTTTCCCTACTCCCTTTAAGTTACTTGCGTCACGGATCTCATCCCTTGATAGCCACTACTGGCTTGGGAACGGATATATATATCTGACTCTAACAACATCAGAGTGAGAACCCCGTTGCGTCCCGAGAGGGTCGTAACATAATTGGCCCATATATGAGCATTTTATTCATCCCCATATATGAGCATTTAAACTTCAAATCATAGAGCGAGGTTTCGTATTATTTAGATCCAAGAAAAATCATATGACAATGTTGTTTCCAATACAAATGATAAAAATCAATGTGTTTTCATTAGAATTAACTAAAATGTTCCTGATTTTCCGTTTATATTACCGATGGAAGATGTACACGTAAAACCGCTCTAATCCGGCTGAAACGTCGATATATGCAATAAAAACCGAACTTCTCCCCTTTTCAAGATCCTATTCAGTATTTTAACGAGAAACAAATGGTTGATTGAAAATGAAGTATTTAAGGTTAATTTCTAATCAATTATGTGTTTGCATCATTTTTATCGTATATATAATGAATTAATACAATAAACTGAAAATTCACAAAAACGTGGAAAAACGGCAAAATATTGCCTAATTCGATGATATTTTGTCTAAATCACATAAAGGAAAAGGGGATGATAAACGTCAAAATATTGCTAAATTCGATGATTTTTCGTACGAAACAAAATGCAAGAAAACGTGCTTAAAAGGCAATATTATGCGAAATTCTGAGATTTGAAGGCCAAATCATATATTTTGATACCACATGATATAGTATCGAAATATTCGTAAAAATGAATATATTTACGTAATATCAAACTACATGAAAAACGTGAAAAAGTCACTATTTTACCATATTTGAGGATTTTAACTTCAAATCATAGAGCGAGGTTTCGTATTATTTAGATCCAAGAAAAGACATATGACAATGTTGTTTCCAATACAAATGATAAAAACCAATGTGTTTTCATTAGAATTAACTAAAATGTTCCTGATTTTCTGTTTATATTACCGATGGAAGATGTACACGTAAAACTGCTCTAATCCGGCTGAAACGTCGATATATGCAATAAAAACAGAACTTTTCCCCTTTTCAGTATCCTACTCAGTATTTTAACGAGAAACAAATAAATGATTGAAAATTAAGTATTTAAGGTTAATTTCCAATCATTTATGTGTTTGCATCTTTTTTATCGTATATTTAATGAATTAATACCCATAAACTGAAAATTCACAAAAACGTAGAAAAACGGAAAAATATGGCCTAATTCGATGATATTTTGTTTAAATCACATAGAGGAAAAGGGGATGATAAACGTCAAAATATTGCTAAATTCGATGATTTTTCGTACGAAACAAAATGCAAGAAAACTTGCTTAAAAAGCAATATTATGCGAAATTTTGAGATTTGAGGGCCAAATCACATATCGTGATACTACATGAAATAGTATCGAAATATTGGTAAAAATTAATATATTTACGTTGTGACGATAATCTCCTTCAAGAGATTGAGCCTGCTCTTCCCTCCATAATTACGTCTTCACAATTATATAAAAAGACTATGGAAGAGATGTCCAACAACGACAACAACACCAGCAAGGCTTGCCAGGGTGAGCAAAAACGTATGCAGCCAGCCACCTGTTCGAACTCCAACCACCAAACTACCCGTTGATCGCTACGGCTCCGCTGATTGGTCGCCGGTCTGGCTGCACCTGCCTCGCCCCCCCCAATACTACCTGATGTCTGGGGTCGCCCCAACATCAGTCCTCAGAATGTTCAGTGCTCTCGTGGTCACCACTCCTCCCAGCTAGACTCTAGCGTGTACTGAGAGAGGTGGTGGCTTTAAGCCAATATTCCAGCACCTCCCATTTTACTTTGTATTGCACTTCTTGTTATTTTGCCTTAACGTAACTTTTCATTGTGTCATCTAATTATTCTTATTATTTTGACTGATTGATATTATTATAAGAATTTGTTTGTGCATTTTATTCATGTTTTGATTTAATTAACGTAATTAAAATTTCATTGTTAAAGTTTACTTGTGTTTTGTGTGTCTTCTCCTTACCTTACCACAGACGAAGTTCCAGTTTTTTCTCTTTTTTTTATAACTATGTGACGAGGCCATACTCCTAGCCTTAAACAGCCGAACACCAACGCGTTACCGTCACAACGTAAAATCACACTACATGAAAAACGTGAAAAAAGTCACTATTTTACCATATATGAGGATTTTAACTTCATATCATAGAGCGAGGTTTCGTATTATTTATATCCAAGAAAGGACATATGACAATGTTGTCTGCAATACAAATGATAAAAATCAATGTGTTTTCATTAGAATTAACTAAAATGTTCCTGATTTTCTGTTTATATTACCGATGGAAGGTGTACACGAAAACCGCTCTAATCCGGCTGAAACGTCGATATATGCAATAAAAACCGAACTTCTCCCTCTATTCAATATCTTACTCAGTATTTTAACGAGAAACAAATAGATGATTGATAATTAAGTATTTAGGTTATTATCTAATCAATTATGTGTTGGCATCATTTTTATCGTATATATAATGAATTATTAACAATAAACTGAAAATTCACAAAAACGTGAAAAAACGGCAAAATATTGCCTAATTCGATGATATTTTGTTTAAATCGCATAAAGGAAAAGGAGATGATGAACGTCAAAATATTGCTAAATTCGATGATTTTTCGTACGAAACAAAAGGCAAGAAAACTTGCTTAAAATGCAATATTATGCGAAATTTTGAGATCTGAAGGCCAAATCACATATTGTGATACCACATGAAATAGTATCGAAATATTGGTAAAAATGAATATATTTACGTAATATCAAACTACATGAAAAACGTGAAAAAAGTTACTATTTTACCATATATGAGGATTTTAACTTCAAATCATAGAGCGAGGTTTCGTATTATTTATATCCAAGAAAAGACATATGACAATGTTGTTTCCAATACAAATGATAAAAATCAATGTGTTTTCATTAGAATTATCTAAAATGTTCCTGATTTTCAGTTTATATTACCGATGGAAGGTGTAAACGAAAAACGCTCTAACCCGGCTGAAACGTCGATACATGCAATAAAAACAGAACTTCTCCCCTTTTCAATATTTTACTTAGTATTTTAACGACAAACAAATAGATGATTGAAAATTAAGTATTTAAGGTTATTATCTAATCAATTATGTGTTTGCATCATTTATATCGTATATTTAATGAATTATTAACAATAAACTGAAAATTCCCAAAAACGTGGAAAAACGCCAAAATATTGCCTAATTCGATGATATTTTGTTTAACTCACATAAAGGAAAAGGGGATGATGAATGTGAAAATATTGCTAAATTTGATGATTTTTCGTACGAAACAAAATGCAAGAAAACTTGCTTAAAATGCAATATTATGCGAAATTTTGAGATTTGAGGGCCAAATCACATATCGTGTTACTACATGAAATAGAATCGAAATATTGTGTAAAATCGAATATATTTACGTAAAATCACACTACATGAAAAACGTGAAAAAAGTCACTATTTTACCATATATGAGGATTTTAACTTCAAATCATAGAGCGAGGTTTCGCATTATTTATATCCAAGAAAAGACATATGACAATGTTGTTTCCAATACAAATGATAAAAACCAATGTGTTTTCATTAGAATTAACTAAAATGTTCCTGATTTTCCGTTTATATTACCGATGGAAGGTGTAAACGAAAAACGCTCTAATCCGGCTGAAACGTCGATATATGCAATAAAAACAGAACTTCTCCCCTTTTCAATATTTTACTTAGTATTTTAACGAGAAACAAATAGATGATTGAAAATTAAGTATTTAAGATTATTATCTAATCAATTATGTGTTTGCATCATGTATATCGTATATTTAATGAATTATTAACAATAAACTGAAAATTCACAAAAACGTGAAAAACGGCAAAATATTGCCTAATTCGATGATATTTTGTTTAAATCACATAAAGGAAAAGGGGATGGTAAACGTTAAAATATTGCTAAATTCGATGATTTTTCGTACGAAACAAAATGCAAGAAAACTTGCTTAAAATGCAATATTATGCGAAATTCTGAGAATTGAAGGCCAAATCACATATCGTGATACTACATGAAATAGTATCGAAATATTGGTAAAAATGAATATATTTACATAATATCAAACTACATGAAAAACGTGAAAAAAGTCACTATTCGACTTTAAAGTGATATTTGTGACTATTCGTCACTATTCGTTTTGGTGTCCCGGTTATTGATGACGTATCTGCTTACAGAGCCGACCTTGGACTGCTGTGATGGAAGTGGAGTCAGTCTACCCGAGGCAGCCAGTCTCCATACCTTGAACCTTGCTGCAGCTGTTGTGAAGTCGTCCCCCCGGAAGAACACTGTGGTGTGTTAGCCTGCCAGTGGAGTGGCAGTAAAAGGATTTACCCGGGACCGACTGTTGGAGACGATCATCCACTGGGGTACTGAAGACAGGAGAGTGATTTGTGGTGTCACACGAGGCTCCTGTCTAGGGCGTTCCCCCTTTATCGTTCGTGGAGTGGCCGTACCAGCCTTGTTGGCTCAGAACCTGCCAGCGGACCAGCTGGACGTGTGGTTGACGGCCTCCACGGCGGTGGCCCCAGTGGACATGTATTTTGGCTGACCTGTGGCCAGGGTAGGCTCAGCTTCTTTGAAGAATTCGTTGTGTGGCCACGAAGAAAGCACCAAGGACTCAGCGCCTAGCTTATAGCTTATGGATCCAGAGTCTTCAGCAGAAGACTACATTGTGAAGAATCCCCTTGTCAATATCCCTCCCCCTTGTGCACTCTTTATTTTATATATTTAATCGGTGATGGTGAAAATTATAATATTAAGTTCTTAGCTTTCTTTCCCTACTACCTTTAAGTTACTTGCGTCACGGATCTCATCCCTTGATAGCCACTACTGGCTTGGGAACGGATATATATATCTGACTCTAACAACATCAGAGTGAGAACCCCGTTGCGTCCCGAGAGGGTCGTAACATAATTGGCCCATATATGAGCATTTTATTCATCCCCATATATGAGCATTTAAACTTCAAATCATAGAGCGAGGTTTCGTATTATTTAGATCCAAGAAAAATCATATGACAATGTTGTTTCCAATACAAATGATAAAAATCAATGTGTTTTCATTAGAATTAACTAAAATGTTCCTGATTTTCCGTTTATATTACCGATGGAAGATGTACACGTAAAACCGCTCTAATCCGGCTGAAACGTCGATATATGCAATAAAAACCGAACTTCTCCCCTTTTCAATATCCTATTCAGTATTTTAACGAGAAACAAATGGTTGATTGAAAATGAAGTATTTAAGGTTAATTTCTAATCAATTATGTGTTTGCATCATTTTTATCGTATATATAATGAATTAATACAATAAACTGAAAATTCACAAAAACGTGGAAAAAACGGCAAAATATTGCCTAATTCGATGATATTTTGTTTAAATCACATAAAGGAAAGGGGATGATAAACGTCAAAATATTGCTAAATTCGATGATTTTTCGTACGAAACAAAATGCTAGAAAACGTGCTTAAAAAGGCAATATTATGCGAAATTCTGAGATTTGAAGGCCAAATCACATATTGTGATACCACATGAAATAGTATCGAAATATTGGTAAAAATGAATATATTTACGTAATATCAAACTACATGAAAAACGTGAAAAAAGTCACTATTTTACCATATTTGAGGATTTTAACTTCAAATCATAGAGCGAGGTTTCGTATTATTTAGATCCAAGAAAAGACATATGACAATGTTGTTTCCAATACAAATGAAAAAAACCAATGTGTTTTCATTAGAATTAACTAAAATGTTCCTGATTTTCCGTTTATATTACCGATGGAAGATGTACATGTAAAACTGCTCTAATCCGGCTGAAACGTCGATATATGCAAAAAAACCGAACTTCTCCCTCTTTTCAATATCTTACTCAGTATTTTAACGAGAAACAAATAGATGATTGAAAATTAAGTATTTAAGGTTATTACCTAATCAATTATGTGTTTGCATCATTTATATCGTATATTTAATGAATTATTAACAATAAACTGAAAATTCACAAAAACGTGGAAAAACGGCAAAATATTGCCTAATTCGATGATATTTTGTTTAAATCACATAAAGGAAAAGGAGATGATAAACGTCAAAATATTGCTAAATTCGATGATTTTTCGTACGAAACAAAAGGCAAGAAAACTTGCTTAAAATGCGAAATTTTGAGATCTGAAGGCCAAATCACATATTGTGATACCACATGAAATAGTATCGAAATATTGGTAAAAATGAATATATTTACGTAATATCAAACTACATGAAAAACGTGAAAAAAGTCACTATTTTAGCATATATGAGGATTTTAACTTCAAATCATAGAGCGAGGTTTCGTATTATTTATATCCAAGAAAAGACATATGACAATGTTGTTTCCAATACAAATGATGAAAACCAATGTGTTTTCATTAGAATTAACTAAAATGTTCCTGATTTTTCGTTTATATTACCGATAGAAGATGTACACGTAAAACCGCTCTAATCCGGCTGAAACGTCGATATATGCAATAAAAACCGAACTTCTCCCCTTTTCAATATCCAATTCAGTATTTTAATGAGAAACAAATGGTTGATTGAAAATGAAGTATTTAAGGTTAATTTCTAATCAATTATGTGTTTGCATCATTTTTATCGTATATATAATGAATTATTAACAATAAACTGAAAATTCACAAAAACGTGAAAAAACGGCAAAATATTGCCTAATTCGATTATATTTTGTTTAAATCACATAAAGGAAAAGGGGATGATGAACGTGAAAATATTGCTAAATTCGATGATTTTTCGTACGAAACAAATTGCAAGAAAACTTGTTTAAAATGCAATATTATGCGAAATTCTGAGATTTGAAGGCCAAATCACATATCGTGATACTACATGAAATAGTATCGAAATATTGGTAAAAATGAATATATTTACGTAATATCAAACTACATGAAAAACGTGAAAAAGTCACTATTATACCATATATGAGGATTTTAACTTCAAATCTTATGGCGAGGTTTCGTATTATTTAGATCCAAGAAAAGACATATGACAATGTTGCTTCCAATACAAATTATAAAAATCAATGTGTTTTCATTAGAATTAACTAAAATGTTCATGATTTTCCGTTTATATTACCGATGGAAGGTGTAAACGAAAAACGCTCTAATCCGGCTGAAACGTCGATATATGCAATAAAAACAGAACTTCTCCCCTTTTCAATATTTTACTTAGTATTTTAACGAGAAACAAATAGATGATTGAAAATTAAGTATTTAAGGTTATTATCTAATCAATTATGTGTTTGCATCATTTATATCGTAAATTTAATGAATTTACTGAAAAACAATAAACTGAAAATTCACAAAAACGTGAAAAAACGGCAAAATATTGCCTAATTCGATGATATTTTGTTTAAATCACATAAAGGAAAAGGGGATGGTAAACGTTAAAATATTGCTAAATTCGATGATTTTTCGTACGAAACAAAATGCAAGAAAACTTGCTTAAAATGCAATATTATGCGAAATTCTGAGAATTGAAGGCCAAATCACATATCGTGATACTACATGAAATAGTATCGAAATATTGGTAAAAATGAATATATTTACATAATATCAAACTACATGAAAAACGTGAAAAAAGTCACTATTCGACTTTAAAGTGACATTTGTGACTATTCGTCACTATTCGTTTTGGTGTCCCGGTTATTGATGACGTATCTGCTTACAGAGCCGACCTGGGACTGCTGTGATGGAAGTGGAGTCAGTCTACCCGAGGCAGCCAGTCTCCATACCTTGAACCTTGCTGCAGCTGTTGTGAAGTCGTCCCCCCGGAAGAACACTGTGGTGTGTTAGCCTGCCAGTGGAGTGGCAGTAAAAGGATTTACCCGGGACCGACTGTTGGAGACGATCATCCACTGGGGTACTGAAGACAGGAGAGTGATTTGTGGTGTCACACGAGGCTCCTGTCTAGGGCGTTCCCCCTTTATCGTTCGTGGAGTGGCCGTACCAGCCTTGTTGGCTCAGAACCTGCCAGCGGACCAGCTGGACGTGTGGTTGACGGCCTCCACGGCGGTGGCCCCAGTGGACATGTATTTTGGCTGACCTGTGGCCAGGGTAGGCTCAGCTTCTTTGAAGAATTCGTTGTGTGGCCACGAAGAAAGCACCAAGGACTCAGCGCCTAGCTTATGGATCCAGAGTCTTCAGCAGAAGACTACATTGTGAAGAATCCCCTTGTCAATATCCCTCCCCCTTGTGCACTCTTTATTTTATATATTTAATCGGTGATGGTGAAAATTATAATATTAAGTTCTTAGCTTTCTTTCCCTACTACCTTTAAGTTACTTGCGTCACGGATCTCATCCCTTGATAGCCACTACTGGCTTGGGAACGGATATATATATCTGACTCTAACAACATCAGAGTGAGAACCCCGTTGCGTCCCGAGAGGGTCGTAACATAATTGGCCCATATATGAGCATTTTATTCATCCCCATATATGAGCATTTAAACTTCAAATCATAGAGCGAGGTTTCGTATTATTTAGATCCAAGAAAAATCATATGACAATGTTGTTTCCAATACAAATGATAAAAATCAATGTGTTTTCATTAGAATTAACTAAAATGTTCCTGATTTTCCGTTTATATTACCGATGGAAGATGTACACGTAAAACCGCTCTAATCCGGCTGAAACGTCGATATATGCAATAAAAACCGAACTTCTCCCCTTTTCAATATCCTATTCAGTATTTTAACGAGAAACAAATGGTTGATTGAAAATGAAGTATTTAAGGTTAATTTCTAATCAATTATGTGTTTGCATCATTTTTATCGTATATATAATGAATTAATACAATAAACTGAAAATTCACAAAAACGTGGAAAAACGGCAAAATATTGCCTAATTCGATGATATTTTGTTTAAATCACATAAAGGAAAGGGGATGATAAACGTCAAAATATTGCTAAATTCGATGATTTTTCGTACGAAACAAAATGCTAGAAAACGTGCTTAAAAAGGCAATATTATGCGAAATTCTGAGATTTGAAGGCCAAATCACATATTGTGATACCACATGAAATAGTATCGAAATATTGGTAAAAATGAATATATTTACGTAATATCAAACTACATGAAAAACGTGAAAAAAGTCACTATTTTACCATATTTGAGGATTTTAACTTCAAATCATAGAGCGAGGTTTCGTATTATTTAGATCCAAGAAAAGACATATGACAATGTTGTTTCCAATACAAATGAAAAAAACCAATGTGTTTTCATTAGAATTAACTAAAATGTTCCTGATTTTCCGTTTATATTACCGATGGAAGATGTACATGTAAAACTGCTCTAATCCGGCTGAAACGTCGATATATGCAAAAAAAACCGAACTTCTCCCTCTTTTCAATATCTTACTCAGTATTTTAACGAGAAACAAATAGATGATTGAAAATTAAGTATTTAAGGTTATTACCTAATCAATTATGTGTTTGCATCATTTATATCGTATATTTAATGAATTATTAACAATAAACTGAAAATTCACAAAAACGTGGAAAAACGGCAAAATATTGCCTAATTCGATGATATTTTGTTTAAATCACATAAAGGAAAAGGAGATGATAAACGTCAAAATATTGCTAAATTCGATGATTTTTCGTACGAAACAAAAGGCAAGAAAACTTGCTTAAAATGCGAAATTTTGAGATCTGAAGGCCAAATCACATATTGTGATACCACATGAAATAGTATCGAAATATTGGTAAAAATGAATATATTTACGTAATATCAAACTACATGAAAAACGTGAAAAAAGTCACTATTTTAGCATATATGAGGATTTTAACTTCAAATCATAGAGCGAGGTTTCGTATTATTTATATCCAAGAAAAGACATATGACAATGTTGTTTCCAATACAAATGATGAAAACCAATGTGTTTTCATTAGAATTAACTAAAATGTTCCTGATTTTTCGTTTATATTACCGATAGAAGATGTACACGTAAAACCGCTCTAATCCGGCTGAAACGTCGATATATGCAATAAAAACCGAACTTCTCCCCTTTTCAATATCCAATTCAGTATTTTAATGAGAAACAAATGGTTGATTGAAAATGAAGTATTTAAGGTTAATTTCTAATCAATTATGTGTTTGCATCATTTTTATCGTATATATAATGAATTATTAACAATAAACTGAAAATTCACAAAAACGTGAAAAAACGGCAAAATATTGCCTAATTCGATTATATTTTGTTTAAATCACATAAAGGAAAAGGGGATGATGAACGTGAAAATATTGCTAAATTCGATGATTTTTCGTACGAAACAAATTGCAAGAAAACTTGTTTAAAATGCAATATTATGCGAAATTCTGAGATTTGAAGGCCAAATCACATATCGTGATACTACATGAAATAGTATCGAAATATTGGTAAAAATGAATATATTTACGTAATATCAAACTACATGAAAAACGTGAAAAAGTCACTATTATACCATATATGAGGATTTTAACTTCAAATCTTATGGCGAGGTTTCGTATTATTTAGATCCAAGAAAAGACATATGACAATGTTGCTTCCAATACAAATTATAAAAATCAATGTGTTTTCATTAGAATTAACTAAAATGTTCATGATTTTCCGTTTATATTACCGATGGAAGGTGTAAACGAAAAACGCTCTAATCCGGCTGAAACGTCGATATATGCAATAAAAACAGAACTTCTCCCCTTTTCAATATTTTACTTAGTATTTTAACGAGAAACAAATAGATGATTGAAAATTAAGTATTTAAGGTTATTATCTAATCAATTATGTGTTTGCATCATTTATATCGTAAATTTAATGAATTTACTGAAAAACAATAAACTGAAAATTCACAAAAACGTGAAAAAACGGCAAAATATTGCCTAATTCGATGATATTTTGTTTAAATCACATAAAGGAAAAGGGGATGGTAAACGTTAAAATATTGCTAAATTCGATGATTTTTCGTACGAAACAAAATGCAAGAAAACTTGCTTAAAATGCAATATTATGCGAAATTCTGAGAATTGAAGGCCAAATCACATATCGTGATACTACATGAAATAGTATCGAAATATTGGTAAAAATGAATATATTTACATAATATCAAACTACATGAAAAACGTGAAAAAAGTCACTATTCGACTTTAAAGTGACATTTGTGACTATTCGTCACTATTCGTTTTGGTGTCCCGGTTATTGATGACGTATCTGCTTACAGAGCCGACCTGGGACTGCTGTGATGGAAGTGGAGTCAGTCTACCCGAGGCAGCCAGTCTCCATACCTTGAACCTTGCTGCAGCTGTTGTGAAGTCGTCCCCCCGGAAGAACACTGTGGTGTGTTAGCCTGCCAGTGGAGTGGCAGTAAAAGGATTTACCCGGGACCGACTGTTGGAGACGATCATCCACTGGGGTACTGAAGACAGGAGAGTGATTTGTGGTGTCACACGAGGCTCCTGTCTAGGGCGTTCCCCCTTTATCGTTCGTGGAGTGGCCGTACCAGCCTTGTTGGCTCAGAACCTGCCAGCGGACCAGCTGGACGTGTGGTTGACGGCCTCCACGGCGGTGGCCCCAGTGGACATGTATTTTGGCTGACCTGTGGCCAGGGTAGGCTCAGCTTCTTTGAAGAATTCGTTGTGTGGCCACGAAGAAAGCACCAAGGAATCAGCGCCTAGCTTATGGATCCAGAGTCTTCAGCAGAAGACTACATTGTGAAGAATCCCCTTGTCAATATCCCTCCCCCTTGTGCACTCTTTTATTTTATATATTTAATCGGTGATGGTGAAAATTATAATATTAAGTTCTTAGCTTTCTTTCCCTACTCCCTTTAAGTTACTTGCGTCACGGATCTCATCCCTTGATAGCCACTACTGGCTTGGGAACGGATATATATATCTGACTCTAACAACATCAGAGTGAGAACCCCGTTGCGTCCCGAGAGGGTCGTAACATAATTGGCCCATATATGAGCATTTTATTCATCCCCATATATGAGCATTTTAACTTCAAATCATAGAGCGAGGTTTCGTATTATTTAGATCCAAGAAAAAACATATGACAATGTTGTTTCCAATACAAATGATAAAAATCAATGTGTTTTCATTAGAATTAACTAAAATGTTCCTGATTTTCCGTTTATATTACCGATGGAAGATGTACACGTAAAACCGCTCTAATCCGGCTGAAACGTCGATATATGCAATAAAAACCGAACTTCTCCCCTTTTCAATATCCTATTCAGTATTTTAACGAGAAACAAATGGTTGATTGAAAATGAAGTATATAATGTTATTATCTAATAAAATTATGTGTTTGCGTCATTTTTATCGTATATATAATGAATTAATACCAATCAACTGAAAATTCACAAAAACGTGAAAAAACAGCAAAATATTGCCAAATTCGATAGTTTGTTTAAATCACATAAAGGAAGAGGGGATGATAAACGTCAAAATATTGCTAAATTCGATGATATTTCGTACAAAACCAAATGCAAGAAAACCTGCTTAAAATGCAATATTAATCGAAATTCTGAGATGTGAAGGCCAAATAACATATCGTGATACTAAATGAAATAGTATCGAAATATTGGTAAAAATGAAAATATTTACGTAATATCAAACTACATAAAAAACGTGAAAAAAGTCACTATTATACCAAATTTGAGGATTTTAACTTCGAATCATAGAGCAAGGTTGCGTATTATTTAGATCCAAGAAAAGGCATATGACAATGTTGTTTCCAATACAAATGATAAATATCAATGTGTTTTCATTAGAATTAACTAAATTGTTCCTGATTTTCCGTTTATATTACCGACGGAAGATGTACACGTAAAACCGCTCTAATCCGGCTGAAACGTCGATATATGCAATAAAAACCAAACTTCTCCCCTTTTCAATACCTTACTCAGTATTTCAACGAGAAACAAATAGATGATTGAAAATGAGCTATTTAAGGTTAATTTCTAATCAATTATGTGTTTGCCTGATTTTTATCGTATATTTAATGAATTAATACCAATAAACTGAAAATTGACAAGTACGTGGAAAACGACAAAATATTGCCTAATTCGATGAAATTTTGTTTAAATCACATAAAGGAAAAATGGGATGATAAACGTCAAAATATTACTAAATTCGATGATGTTTAGTACGAAACAAAATGCAAGAAAACTTGCTTAAAATGCAATATTATGCGAAATTCTGAGATATGAAGGCCAAATCACATATCGTGATACTACATGAAATAGTTTCGAAATATTGGTAAAAAATGAATATATTTACATAATATCAAACTATATGAAAAACGTGAAAAAGTCACTATTTTACCATATTCGAGGATTTTTACTTCAAATCATAGAGCGAGGTTTCGTATTATTTTGATCCAAGAAAAGACATATGACAATGTTGTTTTCAATACAAATGATAAAAAACAATGTGTTTTAATTAGAATTAACTAAAATGTTCCTGATTTTCCGTTTATATTACCGATAGAAGATATATACGTAAAACCGCTCTAATCCAGCTGAAACGTCGATATATGCAATAAAAACCGAACTTCTCCCCTTTTCAATATCTTACTCAGTATTTTAACGAGAAACAAATAAATGATTGAAAATGAAGTATTTAAGGTTTTTATCTAATCAATTATGTGTGTGCATCATTTTAATCGTATATTTATGAAATAATACCAATAAACTGAAAATTCACAGAAACGTGAAAAAACGGCAAAAACCTAATTCGATGATATTTTGTTTAAATCACATAATAGAAAAGGGAGATGATAAACGTCAAAATATTGCTAAATTCGATGATTTTTGGTACGAAACAAAATGCAAGAAACTTGCTTAAAAATGTAACATTTGCGAAATTCTGAGATTTGAAGGCCAAATCACATATCGTGAGAAAACATGAAGTAGTATCGAAATATTGGTAAAAACGAATATATTTACGTAAAATCACACTACATGGAAAACGTGAAAAAAGTCACTATTTTACCATATATGAGGATTTTAACTTCAAATGATAGAGCGAGGTTTCGTATTATTTAGATCCAAGAAAAGACATAAGACAATGTTGTTTCCAATACAAATGATAAAAATCAATGTGTTTTCATTAGAATTAACTAAAATGCTCCTGTTTTTTCGAGCGAGGTTTCGTATTATTTAGATACAAGAAAAGACATAAGACAATGTTGTTTCCAATACAAATGATAAAAATCAATGTGTTTTCATTAGAATTAACTAAAATGCTCCTGATTTTTCGTTTACATTACCGATGGAAGATGTACACGTAAAACCGCTCTAATCCTGCTGATACGTTGATATATGCAATATAAACAGAACTTCTCCCCTTTTCAATATCTTACTCAGTATTTTAACGAGAAACAAATAGATGATTGAAAATAAAGTATTTAAGGTTAATTTCTAATGAATTATGTGTTTGCATCATTTATATCGTATAATTAATGAATTAATAACAATAAACTGAAAATTCACAAAAACGTGGAAAAACGGCAAAATATTGCCTAATTCGATGATATTTTGTTTAAATCACAAAAAGGAAAAGGGGATGATAAACGTAAAAATATTGCTAAATTCGATGATTTTTCGTACGAAACAAAATGCAAGAAAACTTGCTTAAATTCAATATTATCCGAAATTCTGAGATTTGAAGGCCAAATCACATATCGTGATACTACATGAAATAGTATCGAAATATTGGTAAAACGAATTTATTTACGTAATATCAAACTACAAGAAAAACGTGAAAAAAGTCACTATTAAAACAAATTTGAGGATTTTAACTTCGAATCATAAAGCGAGGTTTCGTATTATTTAGATCCAAGAAAAGACGTATGACAATGTTGTTTCCAATACAAATGATAAAAATCAATGTGTTTTCATTAGAATTAACTAAAATGTTTCTGATTTTCTGTTTATATTACCGATGGAAGATGTTCATGTAAAACCGCTCTAATCCGGCTGAAACGTCAATATATGCAATAAAATCAGAACTTCTCCCCTTTTCAATATATTACTCAGTATTTTAACGAGAAACAAATAGTTGATTGAAAATGATGTATATAAGGGTATTATCTAATCAATTATGTGTTTGCATCATTTTTATCGTATATATAATAAATTAATAAAAATAAATTAAAAATTCACAAAAACGTGGAAAAACGGCAAAATATTGCCTAATTCAATGATATTTTGTTTAAATCACATAGAGGAAAAGGGGATGATAAACGTCAAAATATTGCTAAATTCGATGATATTTCGTACAAAACAAAATGCAAGAAAACTTGCTTAAAATGCAATATTATGCGAAATCCTGAGATATGAAGGTCAAATCACATATCGTGATACTACATGAAATAGTATCGAAATATTGGTAAAACGAATTTATTTACGTAATATCAAACTACAAGAAAAACGTGAAAAAAGTCACTATTAAAACAAATTTGAGGATTTTAACTTCGAATCATAAAGCGAGGTTTCGTATTATTTAGATCCAAGAAAAGACATATGACAATGTTGTTTCCAATACAAATGATAAAAATCAATGTGTTTTCATTAGAATTAACTAAAATGTTTCTGATTTTCTGTTTATATTACCGATGGAAGATGTTCATGTAAAACCGCTCTAATCCGGCTGAAACGTCAATATATGCAATAAAATCAGAACTTCTCCCCTTTTCAATATATTACTCAGTATTTTAACGAGAAACAAATAGTTGATTGAAAATGATGTATATGAGGGTATTATCTAATCAATTATGTGTTTGCATCATTTTTATCGTATATATAATGAATTAATAACAATAAATTAAAAATTCACAAAAACGTGGAAAAACGGCAAAATATTGCCTAATTCAATGATATTTTGTTTAAATCACATAGAGGAAAAGGGGATGATAAACGTCAAAATATTGCTAAATTCGATGATATTTCGTACAAAACAAAATGCAAGAAAACTTGCTTAAAATGCAATATTATGCGAAATCCTGAGATATGAAGGTCAAATCACATATCGTGATACTACATGAAATAGTATCGAAATATTGGTAAAACGAATTTATTTACGTAATATCAAACTACAAGAAAAACGTGAAAAAAGTCACTATTAAAACAAATTTGAGGATTTTAACTTCGAATCATAAAGCGAGGTTTCGTATTATTTAGATCCAAGAAAAGACATATAACAATGTTGTTTCCAATACAAATGATAAAAATCAATGTGTTTTCATTAGAATTAAATAAAATGTTCCTGATTTTCCGTTTATATTACCGATGGAAGACGAGGCATAAGAGAGGGATGCAGAGGCTGAATAGAATGATGCAGAGGCTCAAGAGAGGGATGCAGAGGCTCAAGAGAGTGATTCAGAGGCTTACAAGAGTGATGCAAAGGATCATGAGAGTGATGTAGAGGTTTAAGAGAGGGATGCTGAGGATCCAGAGAGGGATGCAGAGGCTCAAGAGATGGATGCAGAGGCTTAAGAGAGTGATGCAGAGGCTCAAGAGAATGATGTAGAGGCATAAGAGAGGGATGCAGAGGCTCAAGAGAGTGATTCAAGGGCTTACAAGAGTGACGCAGAGGCTAAAGAGAGTGATGCAGAGACTTAAGAGAGGGATGCAGAGGCTCAAGAGAGTGATGCAGAGGCTCAAGAGAGGGATGCAGGGGCTCAAGAGAGGGATGCAGAGGCTCAAGTGAGGGATGCAGAGGCACAAGAGAGGGATGCAGAGGCATAAGCGAGTGATGCAAAGGCTCAAGAGAGGGATGCAGAAGCTCATGAGAGGGATGCAGGAGTTCAAGAGAGAGACGCAGAGGCTCAAGAAAGGGATGCAGAGGCTTAAGAAACTGATGCAGAGGCTCAAAAGAGGGATACAGAGGCTTAAGAGGGTGATGCAGAGGCTCAAGAAAATGATGCAGAGGCTCAAGAGAGGGATGCAGAGGCTTAAGAGAGTGATGCCAAGACTCAAGAGAGGGATGCAGAGGCTCATGAGAGGGATGCAGAGGCTCAAGTGAGGGATTGCGAGGCTTAGGATAATGATACAGAGGCTCAAGAGAGGAATGCAGAGGCACAAGAGAGTGATGCAGAGGCTCAAGAGAATGATGCAGAGGCTTAAGAGAGTGCTGCAAAAGGCTCAAGAGAGGGATGCTGAGGACCCAGAGAAGGATGCAGAGGCCTCAAGAGAGTGATGCAGAGCCTTAAGAGAGTGATGCAGAGGCTCAAGAGAGTGATGCAGAGGCTTAAGAGAGTGATGCAAATCTCAGGAGAGGGACGCAGAGGCTCTTGTGAGGGATGCAGGAGTTCATGAGAGGGATGCAGAGGCTCAAGAAAGGGATGCAGAGGCTTAAGAAAGTGATGCAGAGGCTCAAAATAGGGATGCAGAGGCTTAAGAGGGTGATGCAGAGGCTCAAGAGAGTGATGGAGAGGCTCAAAAGATGGATGAAGGGGCCCAAGAGAGTGATGCAGATGCTCAAGTGAGGGATGCACAGGATGAAGAGAGTGATGCAGAGGCTAGAGAGAGTGATGCTGAGGATCAGGAGAGAGATTCAGAGGCTCAAGAGAGGGATGCAGAGGTTTAAAAAAGTGATGCAGAGGCTGAAAAGAGTGTTGCAGAGGCTTAA
Organism: Procambarus clarkii; assembly: GCF_020424385.1. NCBI lineage: Eukaryota > Metazoa > Arthropoda > Malacostraca > Decapoda > Cambaridae > Procambarus > Procambarus clarkii. The sequence continues at coordinate 51,324 of NW_025555860.1, forward strand.
GAGAGGGATGCAGAGGCTCAAGAGAGTGATGCAGAGACTCAAGAGAGTGATGCAGAAGCTCAAGAGAGTGATGCAGAGGCTGAAGAGAGTGATGCAGAGGCTTAAGAGAGGGAAGCAGGGGCTCAAGAGAGGGATGCAGAGGCTCAAGAGAGGGATGCAGAGGCTATTGAGAGTGATGCTGAGGCTCAAGAAAGGAATGCAGAGGTTTAAGAAAGGGATGCAGAGGCTCAAGAGAGTGATGCAGAGGCTCAAGAGAGTGATGTAGAGGCTTACGAAAGAGATGCAGAGACTCAAGAGAGTGATACAGAGGCTCAAGAAAGTGATGCAGAGGCTCAAGAGAGGGATTCAGGGGCTCAGGAGAGTGATGGAGAGGCTCAATTGAGTGATGCAGAGGCTTAAGAAAGGGATGCAGATGCTCAAGAGAGTGATGCAGAGGCTCAAGAGAGTGATGCAGAGGCTTAAGACAGGGATGCAGAGACTCAAGAGAGTGATGCAGAGGCTTAAGACAGGGATGCAGAGGCTCAAGAGAATGATGCAGAGGCTCAAGAGAGTGATGCAAAGGCTCAAGAGAGGGATGCTGAGGCTCCAGAGAGGGATGCAGAGGCTAAAGAGAGTGATTCAGAGGGTGAAGAGAGAGATGCAGAGGCTCAAGAGAGTAATGCAGAGCCTCAAGAGAATGATGTAGAGGCTTAAGAGAGGGATGCAGAGGCTCGAGAGAATGATGCAGAGGCTCAAGAGAGTGATGCAGAGGATCAAGAGAGGGATGCAGAGGCTTAAGAGAGTGATGCAGAGGCTCAAGAGAGTGATGCAGAGGCTCAAGAGAGTGATGTAAAGGCTCAAGAGAGTGATGCAGAGGATCATGAAAGTGATGCAGAGGCTCAAGAGAGTGATGCAGAAGATCAAGAGAGGAAAGAAGAGGCTTAAGAGAGTGATGCAGAGGCTGAAAAGAGTGATGCAGTTGCTTAGGCGAGGGATGCAGAGGCTCAAGAGATTGATGCAGAGGCTCAAGAGAGTGATGCAGAGGCTCAAGAAAGTGATGCAGAGGCACAAGAAAGTGATGCAGAGGCTTAAGAGAGAGATGCAGAGGCTCAAGAGAGTGATGCAGATGCTCAAGAGAGTGATGCAGAGGCTCAAGAGAGGGATGCAGAGGCTTAAGAGAGTGATGCAGAGGCTCAAGAGAGTGATGCAGAGGCTAAAGAGAGGGATGCCGAGGCTAAAGAGAGTGATGAAGAGGCTGAAAAGAGTGTTGCAGAGGCTTAAGAGAGGGATGCAGAGGCTCAAGAGATTGATGCAGAGGCTTAAGAGAGTAATGCAGAGGCTCACGAAAGTGATGCTGAGGCTCAAGAAAGTTAAGCCTCTGCAACACTCTTTTCAGCCTCTTCATCACTCTCTTTAGCCTCGGCATCCCTCTCTTTAGCCTCTGCATCACTTTCTTGAGCCTCTGCATCACTCTCTTAAGCCTCTGCATCCCTCTCTTGAGCCTCTTCATCACTCTCTTGAGCATCTGCATCACTCTCTTGAGCCTCTGCATCTCTCTCTTAAGCCTCTGCATCCCTTTCTAGAGCCTCTGCATCACTTTCTTGAGCCTCTGCATCACTCTCTTGAGCCTCTGCATCAATCTCTTGAGCCTCTGCATCCCTCGCCTAAGCAACTGCATCACTCTTTTCAGCCTCTGCATCACTCTCTTAAGCCTCTTCTTTCTTCTCTTGATCTTCTGCATCACTCTCTTGAGCCTCTGCATCACTTTCATGATCCTCTGCATCACTCTCTTGAGCCTTTACATCACTCTCTTGAGCCTCTGCATCACTCTCTTGAGCCTCTGCATCACTCTCTTAAGCCTCTGCATCCCTCTCTTGATCCTCTGCATCACTCTCTTGAGCCTCTGCATCATTCTCTCGAGCCTCTGCATCCCTCTCTTAAGCCTCTACATCATTCTCTTGAGGCTCTGCATTACTCTCTTGAGCCTCTGCATCTCTCTCTTCACCCTCTGAATCACTCTCTTTAGCCTCTGCATCCCTCTCTGGAGCCTCAGCATCCCTCTCTTGAGCCTTTGCATCACTCTCTTGAGCCTCTGCATCATTCTCTTGAGCCTCTGCATCCCTGTCTTAAGCCTCTGCATCACTCTCTTGAGTCTCTGCATCCCTTTCTTAAGCCTCTGCATCACTCTCTTGAGCCTCTGCATCACTCTCTTGAGCATCTGCATCCCTTTCTTAAGCCTCTGCATCACTCCATTGAGCCTCTCCATCACTCTCCTGAGCCCCTGCATCCCTCTCCTGAGCCTCTGCATCCCCTTCTTAAACCACTGCATTCCTCTCTTGAGCCCCTGCATCACTCTCAAGAGCCTCTGCATCCCTCTCTTGAGCCTCTGCATCCCTCTATTGAGCCTTTGCATCCCTCTCTTGAGCCCCTGCTTCCCTCTCTTAAGCCTCTGCATCACTCTCTTCAGCCTCTGCATCCCTTTCTTGAGCCTCTGCATCCCTCTCATGAACTCCTGCATCCCTCACAAGAGCCTCTGCGTCCCTCTCCTGAGATTTGCATTACTCTCTTAAGCCTCTGCATCACTCGCTTGAGCCTCTGCATCACTCTCTTAAGGCTCTGCATCACTCTCTTGAGGCCTCTGCATCCCTCTTTGGATCCTCAGCATCCCTCTCTTGAGCCTTTTGCAGCACTCTCTTGAGCCTCTGCATCATTCTCTTGAGCCTCTGCATCACTCTCTTGAGCCTCTGCATTCCTCTCTTGAGCCTCTGTATCATTATCCTAAGCCTCGCAATCCCTCACTTGAGCCTCTGCATCCCTCTCATGAGCCTCTGCATCCCTCTCTTGAGTCTTGGCATCACTCTCTTAAGCCTCTGCATCCCTCTCTTGAGCCTCTGCATCATTTTCTTGAGCCTCTGCATCACCCTCTTAAGCCTCTGCATCCCTCTTTTGAGCCTCTGCATCAGTTTCTTAAGCCTCTGCATCCCTTTCTTGAGCCTCTGCGTCTCTCTCTTGAACTCCTACATCCCTCTCATGAGCTTCTGCATCCCTCTCTTGTGCCTCTGCATCCCTCACTTGAGCCTCTGCATCCCTCTCTTGAGCCCCTGCATCCCTCTCTTGAGCCTCTGCATCACTCTCTTGAGCCTCTGCATCCCTCTCTTAAGTCTCTGCATCACTCTCTTTAGCCTCTTCGTCACTCTTGTAAGCCTTTGAATCACTCTCTTGAGCCTCTGCATCCCTCTCTTATGCCTCTACATCATTCTATTGAGCCTCTGCATCACTCTCTTAAGCCTCTGCATCCCTCTCTTGAGCCTCTGCATCCCTCTCTGGATCCTCAGCATCCCTCTCTTAAACCTCTACATCACTCTCATGATCCTTTGCATCACTCTCGTAAGCCTCTGAATCACTCTCTTGAGCCTCTGCATCCCTCTCTTGAGCCTCTGCATCATTCTATTCAGCCTCTGCATCCCTCTCTTATGCCTCGTCTTCCATCGGTAATATAAACGGAAAATCAGGAACATTTTATTTAATTTTAATGAAAACACATTGATTTTTATCATTTGTATTGGAAACAACATTGTCATATGTCTTTTCTTGGATCTAAATAATACGAAACCTCGCTTTATGATTCGAAGTTAAAATCCTCAAATTTGTTTTAATAGTGACTTTTTTCACGTTTTTCTTGTAGTTTGATATTACGTAAATAAATTCGTTTTACCAATATTTCGATACTATTTCATATAGTATCACGATATGTGATTTGACCTTCATATCTCAGAATTTCGCATAATATTGCATTTTAAGCAAGTTTTCTTGCATTTTGTTTTGTACGAAATATCATCGAATTTAGCAATATTTTGACGTTTATCATCCCCTTTTCCTCTATGTGATTTAAACAAAATATCATTGAATTTGGCAATATTTTGCCGTTTTTCCACGTTTTTGTGAATTTTTAATTTATTGTTATTAATTCATTATATATACGATAAAAATGATGCAAACACATAATTGATTAGATAATACCCTTATATACATCATTTTCAATCAACTATTTGTTTCTCGTTAAAATACTGAGTAATATATTGAAAAGGGGAGAAGTTCTGATTTTATTGCATATATTGACGTTTCAGCCGGATTAGAGCAGTTTTACATGAACATCTTCCATCGGTAATATAAACAGAAAATCAGAAACATTTTAGTTAATTCCAATGAAAACACATTGATTTTTATCATTTGTATTGGAAACAACATTTTCATATGTCTTTTTTGGGATCTAAATAATACGAAACCTCGCTCCTGAATCGAAGTTAAAATCCTCAAATTTGGTATAATAAAGACTTTTTTCACGTTTTTTATGTAGTTTGATAATACGTAAATATATTCAATTTTACCAATATTTCGATACTATTTCATGTAGTATCATGGTATGTGATTTGGCCTTCAAATCTCAGAATTTCGGATAATATTGAATTTAAGCAAGTTTTCTTGCATTTTGTTTCGTACGAAAAATCATCGAATTTAGCAATATTTTCACGTTTATCATCCCCTTTTCCTTTATGTGATTTAAACAAAATATCATCGAATTAGGCAATATTTTGCCGTTTTTCCACGTTTTTGTGAATTTTCAGTTTATTGATATTAATTCATTAATTATACGATATAAATGATGCAAACACATAATTTAATAGAAATTAACCTTAAATACTTCATTTTCAATCATCTATTTGTTTCTCGTTAAAATACTGAGTAAGATATTGAAAAGGGGAGAAGTTCTGTTTATATTGCATATATCGACGTTTCAGCAGGATTAGAGCGGTTTTACGTGTACATCTTCCATCGGTAATATAAACGGAAAATCAGGAACATTTTAGTTAATTCTAATGAAAACACATTGATTTTTATCATTTGTATTGGAAACAACATTGTCTTATGTCTTTTCTTGGATCTAAATAATACGAAACCTCGCTCTATGATTTGAAGTTAAAATCCTCAAATATGGTAAAATAGTGACTTTTTCACGTTAATCATGTAGTTTGATATTACGTAAATATATTAGTTTTTACCAATATTTCGATACTACTTCATGTTTTCTCACGATATGTGATTTGGCCTTCAAATCTCAGAATTTCGCAAATGTTGCATTTTTAAGCAAGTTTCTTGCATTTTGTTTCGTACCAAAAATCATCGAATTTAGCAATATTTTGACGTTTATCATCTCCCTTTTCTATTATGTGATTTAAACAAAATATCATCGAATTAGGCAATATTTTGCCGTTTTTTCACGTTTCTGTGAATTTTCAGTTTATTGGTATTATTTCATAAATATACGATAAAAATGATGCACACACATAATTGATTAGATAAAAACCTTAAATACTTCATTTTCAATCATTTATTTGTTTTTCGTTAAAATACTGAGTAAAATATTGAAAAGGGGAGAAGTTCGGTTTTTATTGCATATATCGACGTTTCAGCCGGATTAGAGCGGTTTTACGTGTATATCTTCTGTCGGTAATATAAACGGAAAATCAGGAACATTTTAGTTAATTCTAATGAAAACACATTGTTTTTTATCATTTGTATTGAAAACAACATTGTCATATGTCTTTTCTTGGATCAAAATAATACGAAACCTCGCTCTATGATTTGAAGTTAAAATCCTCGAATGTGGTAAAATAGTGACTTTTTCACGTTTTTCATATAGTTTGATATTATGTAAATATATTCATTTTTTACCAATATTTCGATACTATTTCATGTAGTATCACGATATGTGATTTGGCCTTCATATCTCAGAATTTCGCATAATATTGCATTTTAAGCAAGTTTTCTTGCATTTTGTTTCGTACTAAACATCATCGAATTTAGTAATATTTTGACGTTTATCATCCCATTTTTCCTTTATGTGATTTAAACAAAATATCATCGAATTAGGCAATATTTTGTCGTTTTTCCACGTTTTTGTGAATTTTCAGTTTATTGGTACTAATTCATTAAATATACGATAAAAATGAGGCAAACACGTAATTGATTAGAAATTAACCTTAAATACCTCATTTTCTATCATCTATTTGTTTCTCGTTGAAATACTGAGTAAGGTATTTAAAAGGGGAGAAGTTCGGTTTTTATTGCATATATCGACGTTTCAGCCGGATTAGAGAGGTTTTACGTGTACATCTTCCGTCTGTAATATAAACGGAATATCAGGAACAATTTAGTTAATTCTAATGAAAACACATTGATTTTTATCATTTGTATTGGAAACAACATTGTCATATGTCTTTTCTTGGATCTAAATAATACGAAACCTTGCTCTATGATTCGAAGTTAAAATCCTCAAATTTGGTATAATAGTGACTTTTTTCACGTTTTTTATGTAGTTTGATATTACGTAAATATTTTCATTTTTACCAATATTTCGATACTATTTCATGTAGTATCACGATATGTTATTTGGCCTTCACATCTCAGAATTTCGATTAATATTGCATTTTAAGCAGGTTTTCTTGCATTTGGTTTTGTACGAAATATCATCGAATTTAGCAATATTTTGACGTTTATCATCCCCTTTTCCTTTATGTGATTTAAACAAACTATCGAATTTGGCAATATTTTGCTGTTTTTTCACGTTTTTGTGAATTTTCAGTTGATTGGTATTAATTCATTATATATACGATAAAAATGATGCAAACACATAATTGATTAGATAATAACCTTAAATACTTCATTTTCAATCAACTATTTGTTTCTCGTTAAAATACTGAGTAAGATATTGAAAAGGGGAGAAGTTCTGTTTTTATTGCATATATCGACGTTTCAGCCGGATTAGAGCGGTTTTACGTGTACATCTTCCATCGGTAATATAAACGGAAAATCAGGAACATTTTAGTTAATTCTAATGAAAACACATTGATTTTTATCATTTGTTTTGGAATCTTATAAAAAACATTGTCATATGTCTTTTTTTGGATCTAAATAATACGAAACCTCGCTCTATGATTCGAAGTTAAAATCCTCATATTTGGTATAATAAAGACTTTATTCACGTTTTTTATGTAGTTTGATATTACGTAAATATATTAATTTTTACCAATATTACGATACTATTGCATGTATTATCACGATATGAAATTTGGCCTTCAAATCTCAGAATTTCGGATAATATTGCATTTAAGCAAGTTTTCTTGCATTTTGTTTCGTACGAAAAATCGTCGAATTTAGCAATATTTTCACGTTTGTCATCCCCTTTTCCTTTATAAGATTTAAACAAAATATCTCCGAATTAGGCAATATTTTGCCGTTTTTCCACGTTTTTGTGAATTTTCACTTTATTGTTATTAATTCATTATTTATACGATATAAATGATGCAAACACATAATTGATTAGAAATTAACCTTAAATACTTCTTTTTCAATCATCTATTTGTTTCTCGCTAAAATACTGAGTAAGATATTGAAAAGGGGAGAAATTCTATTTTTATTGCATATATCGACGTTTCAGACGGATTAGAGCGGTTTTGTGTACATCTTCCATCGGTATTATTAAACGGAAAATCAGGAACATTTTAGTTAATTCTAATGAAAACACACTGATTTTTATCATTTGTATAGGAAACAACATTGTCATATGTCTTTTCTTTGATCTAAATAATACGAAACCTTGCTGTATGATTTGAAGTTAAAATCCTCAAATATGGTTAAATAGTGATTTTTTCACGTTTTTCATGTAGTTTGATATTACGTAAATATTTTCATTTTTACCAATATTTCGATACTATTTCATGTAGTATCACGATATGTGATTTGGCCTTCAAATCTCAGAATTTCGCAAAATATTGCATTTTAAGCAAGTTTTCATGCATTTTGTTTAGTACGAAAAATCTTCGAACTTAGCAATATTTTGACGTTTATCATCCTCCTTTCCTTTATGTGATTTAAACAAAGTATCATCGAATTAGGCAATATTTTCCCGTTTTTCCACGTTTTTGTAAATTTTCAGTCTTTGGGTATTAATTCATTATATATATACGATAAAAATGATGCAAACACATAATTGATTAGATAATAACCTTAAATACTTCATTTTCAATCATCTATTTGTTTCTCGTTAAAATACTGAGTAAGATATTGAAAAGGGGAGAAGTTCGGGTTTTATTGCATATATCGACGTTTCAGCCGGATTAGAGCGGTTTTACGTGTATATCTTCCATCGGTAATATAAACGGAAAATCAAGAACATTTTAGTTAATTCTAATGAAAACACATTGCTTTTTATCATTTGTATTGGAAACAACATTGTCATATGTCTTTTCTTGGATCTAAATAATACGAAACCTCGCTCTATGATTTGAAGTTAAAATCCTCAAATATGGTAAAATAGTGACTTTTTCACGTTTTTCATGTAGTTTGATATTACGTAAATATATTTATTTTTACCAATATTTCGATACTATTTCATGTCGTATTACGATATGTGATTTGGCCTTCAAATCTCAGAATTTCGCATAATATTGCCTTTTAAGCACGTTTTCTTGCATTTTGTTTCGTACGAAAAATCATCGAATTTAGCAATATTTTGACGTTTATCATCCCCTTTTCCTTTATGTGATTTAAACAAAATATCATAGAATTAGGCAATATTTTGCCGTTTTTCCACGTTTTTGTGAATTTTCAGTTTATTGGTATTAATTCATTATATATACGATAAAAATGATGCAAACACATAATTGATTAGATAATATCCTTAAATGCTTCATTTTCAATCAACTATATGTTTCTCGTTAAAATACTGAGTAAGATATTAAAAAAGGGAGAGGTTCTGTTTTTATTGCATATATCGACGTTTCAGCCGGAATAGAGCTGTTTTCGTGTACATCTTCCATCGGTAATATAAACGGAAAATCAGGAACATTTTAGTTAATTCTAATGGAATCACATTGATTTTTATCATTTGTATTGGAAACAACATTCTCATATGTCTTTTCTTTGATCTAAATAATACGAAACCTCGCTCTATGATTTGAAGTTAAAATCCTCAAATATGGTTAAATAGTGACTTTTTCACGTTTTTCATGTAGTTTGATATTACGTAAATATATTCATATTTACCAATATGTTGATACTATTTCATGTAGTATCACGATATGTGATTTGGCCTTCATATCTCCGAATTTCGCATAATATTGCATTTTAAGCAAGTTTTCTTGCATTTTGTTTCGTACGAAAAATCGTCGAATTTAGCAATATTTTGACGTTTATCATCCCCTTTTCCTTTATGTGATTTTTACTTTATACTTTATTGTATTAATTCTTTACTTTAAAATAAAAATAAAAAATTAATAAAATAATAAAAATAAATAATAAAATAATAATAAAATAGTAATAAATAAAATACTTTATTGTATTAATTCATTATATATACGATAAAAATGATGCAAACACATAATTGATTAGAAATTAACCTTAAATACTTCATTTTCAATCAACCATTTGTTTCTCGTTAAAATACTGAATAGGATATTGAAAAGGGGAGAAGTTCGGTTTTTATTGCATATATCGACGTTTCAGCCGGATTAGAGCGGTTTTACGTGTACATCTTCCATCGGTAATATAAACGGAAAATCAGGAACATTTTAGTTAATTCTAATGAAAACACATTGATTTTTATCATTTGTATTGGAAACAACATTGTCATATGTTTTTTCTTGGATCTAAATAATACGAAACCTCGCTCTATGATTTGAAGTTTAAATGCTCATATATGGGGATGAATAAAATGCTAATATATGGGCCAATTATGTTACGACCCTCTCGGGACGCAACGGGGTTCTCACTCTGATGTTGTTAGAGTCAGATATATATATCCGTTCCCAAGCCAGTAGTGGCTATCAAGGGATGAGATCCGTGACGCAAGTAACTTAAAGGGAGTAGGGAAAGAAAGCTAAGAACTTAATATTATAATTTTCACCATCACCGATTAAATATATAAAATAAAAGAGTGCACAAGGGGGAGGGATATTGACAAGGGGATTCTTCACAATGTAGTCTTCTGCTGAAGACTCTGGATCCATAAGCTAGGCGCTGAGTCCTTGGTGCTTTCTTCGTGGCCACACAACGAATTCTTCAAAGAAGGTGAGCCTACCCTGGCCACAGGTCAGCCAAAATACATGTCCACTGGGGCCACCGCCGTGGAGGCCGTCAACCACACGTCCAGCTGGTCCGCTGGCAGGTTCTGAGCCAACAAGGCTGGTACGGCCACTCCACGAACGATAAAGGGGGAACGCCCTAGACAGGAGCCTCGTGTGACACCACAAATCACTCTCCTGTCTTCAGTACCCCAGTGGATGATCGTCCCCAACAGTCGGTCCCGGGTAAATCCTTTTACTGCCACTCCACTGGCAGGCTAACACACCACAGTGTTCTTCCGGGGGGACGACTTCACAACAGCTGCAGCAAGGTTCAAGGTATGGAGACTGGCTGCCTCGGGTAGACTGACTCCACTTCCATCACAGCAGTCCAAGGTCGGCTCTGTAAGCAGATACGTCATCAATAACCGGGACACCAAAACGAATAGTGACGAATAGTCACAAATGTCACTTTAAAGTCGAATAGTGACTTTTTTCACGTTTTTCATGTAGTTTGATATTATGTAAATATATTCATTTTTACCAATATTTCGATACTATTTCATGTAGTATCACGATATGTGATTTGGCCTTCAATTCTCAGAATTTCGCATAATATTGCATTTTAAGCAAGTTTTCTTGCATTTTGTTTCGTACGAAAAATCATCGAATTTAGCAATATTTTAACGTTTACCATCCCCTTTTCCTTTATGTGATTTAAACAAAATATCATCGAATTAGGCAATATTTTGCCGTTTTTCACGTTTTTGTGAAATTTCAGTTTATTGTTAATAATTCATTAAATATACTATATACATGATGCAAACACATAATTGATTAGATAATAACCTTAAATACTTAATTTTCAATCATCTATTTGTTTCTCGTTAAAATACTAAGTAAAATATTGAAAAGGGGAACGGATATATATATCTGACTCTAACAACATCAGAGTGAGAACCCCGTTGCGTCCCGAGAGGGTCGTAACATAATTGGCCCATATATGAGCATTTTATTCATCCCCATATATGAGCATTTAAACTTCAAATCATAGAGCGAGGTTTCGTATTATTTAGATCCAAGAAAAAACATATGACAATGTTGTTTCCAATACAAATGATAAAAATCAATGTGTTTTCATTAGAATTAACTGAAATGTTCCTGATTTTCCGTTTATATTACCGATGGAAGATGTACACGTAAAACCGCTCTAATCCGGCTGAAACGTCGATATATGCAATAAAAACCGAACTTCTCCCCTTTTCAATATCCTATTCAGTATTTTAACAAGAAACAAATGGTTGATTGAAAATGAAGTATTTAAGGTTAATTTCTAATCAATTATGTGTTTGCATCATTTTTATCGTATATATAATGAATTAATACAATAAACTGAAAATTCACAAAAACGTGGAAAAACGGCAAAATATTGCCTAATTCGATGATATTTTGTTTAAATCACATAAAGGAAAAGGGGATGATTAACGTCAAAATATTGCTAAATTCGATGATTTTTCGTACGAAACAAAATGCAAGAAAACGTGCTTAAAAGGCAATATTATGCGAAATTCTGAGATTTGAAGGCCAAATCACATATCGTGATACTACATGAAATAGTATCGAAATATTGGTAAAAATGAATATATTTACGTAATATCAAACTACATGAAAAACGTGAAAAAGTCACTATTATACCATATATGAGGATTTTAACTTCAAATCTTATGGCGAGGTTTCGTATTATTTAGATCCAAGAAAAGACATATGACAATGTTGTTTCCAATACAAATGATAAAAATCAATGTGTTTTCATTAGAATTAACTAAAATGTTCCTGATTTTCCGTTTATATTACCGATGGAAGGTGTAAACGAAAAACGCTCTAATCCGGCTGAAACGTCGATAGATGCAATAAAAACAGAACTTCTCCCCTTTTCAATATTTTACTTAGTATTTTAACGAGAAACAAATAGATGATTGAAAATTAAGTATTTAAGGTTATTATCTTATCAATTATGTGTTTGCATCATGTATATCGTATATTTAATGAATTATTAACAATAAACTGAAAATTCACAAAAACGTGAAAAACGGCAAAATATTGCCTAATTCGATGATATTTTGTTTAAATCACATAAAGGAAAAGGGGATGGTAAACGTTAAAATATTGCTAAATTCGATGATTTTTCGTACGAAACAAAATGCAAGAAAACTTGCTTAAAATGCAATATTATGCGAAATTCTGAGAATTGAAGGCCAAATCACATATCGTGATACTACATGAAATAGTATTGAAATATTGGTAAAAATGAATATATTTACATAATATCAAACTACATGAAAAACGTGAAAAAAGTCACTATTCGACTTTAAAGTGACATTTGTGACTATTCGTCACTATTCGTTTTGGTGTCCCGGTTATTGATGACGTATCTGCTTACAGAGCCGACCTTGGACTGCTGTGATGGAAGTGGAGTCAGTCTACCCGAGGCAGCCAGTCTCCATACCTTGAACCTTGCTGCAGCTGTTGTGAAGTCGTCCCCCCGGAAGAACACTGTGGTGTGTTAGCCTGCCAGTGGAGTGGCAGTAAAAGGATTTACCCGGGACCGACTGTTGGAGACGATCATCCACTGGGGTACTGAAGACAGGAGAGTGATTTGTGGTGTCACACGAGGCTCCTGTCTAGGGCGTTCCCCCTTTATCGTTCGTGGAGTGGCCGTACCAGCCTTGTTGGCTCAGAACCTGCCAGCGGACCAGCTGGACGTGTGGTTGACGGCCTCCACGGCGGTGGCCCCAGTGGACATGTATTTTGGCTGACCTGTGGCCAGGGTAGGCTCAGCTTCTTTGAAGAATTCGTTGTGTGGCCACGAAGAAAGCACCAAGGACTCAGCGCCTAGCTTATGGATCCAGAGTCTTCAGCAGAAGACTACATTGTGAAGAATCCCCTTGTCAATATCCCTCCCCCTTGTGCACTCTTTTATTTAATATATTTAATCGGTGATGGTGAAAATTATAATATTAAGTTCTTAGCTTTCTTTCCCTACTCCCTTTAAGTTACTTGCGTCACGGATCTCATCCCTTGATAGCCACTACTGGCTTGGGAACGGATATATATATCTGACTCTAACAACATCAGAGTGAGAACCCCGTTGCGTCCCGAGAGGGTCGTAACATAATTGGCCCATATATGAGCATTTTATTCATCCCCATATATGAGCATTTAAACTTCAAATCATAGAGCGAGGTTTCGTATTATTTAGATCCAAGAAAAAACATATGACAATGTTGTTTCCAATACAAATGATAAAAATCAATGTGTTTTCATTAGAATTAACTAAAATGTTCCTGATTTTCCGTTTATATTACCGATGGAAGATGTACACGTAAAACCGCTCTAATCCGGCTGAAACGTCGATATATGCAATAAAAACCGAACTTCTCCCCTTTTCAATATCCTATTCAGTATTTTAACAAGAAACAAATGGTTGATTGAAAATGAAGTATTTAAGGTTAATTTCTAATCAATTATGTGTTTGCATCATTTTTATCGTATATATAATGAATTAATACAATAAACTGAAAATTCACAAAAACGTGGAAAAACGGCAAAATATTGCCTAATTCGATGATATTTTGTTTAAATCACATAAAGGAAAAGGGGATGATTAACGTCAAAATATTGCTAAATTCGATGATTTTTCGTACGAAACAAAATGCAAGAAAACGTGCTTAAAAGGCAATATTATGCGAAATTCTGAGATTTGAAGGCCAAATCACATATCGTGATACTACATGAAATAGTATCGAAATATTGGTAAAAATGAATATATTTACGTAATATCAAACTACATGAAAAACGTGAAAAAGTCACTATTATACCATATATGAGGATTTTAACTTCAAATCTTATGGCGAGGTTTCGTATTATTTAGATCCAAGAAAAGACATATGACAATGTTGTTTCCAATACAAATGATAAAAATCAATGTGTTTTCATTAGAATTAACTAAAATGTTCCTGATTTTCCGTTTATATTACCGATGGAAGGTGTAAACGAAAAACGCTCTAATCCGGCTGAAACGTCGATAGATGCAATAAAAACAGAACTTCTCCCCTTTTCAATATTTTACTTAGTATTTTAACGAGAAACAAATAGATGATTGAAAATTAAGTATTTAAGGTTATTATCTTATCAATTATGTGTTTGCATCATGTATATCGTATATTTAATGAATTATTAACAATAAACTGAAAATTCACAAAAACGTGAAAAACGGCAAAATATTGCCTAATTCGATGATATTTTGTTTAAATCACATAAAGGAAAAGGGGATGGTAAACGTTAAAATATTGCTAAATTCGATGATTTTTCGTACGAAACAAAATGCAAGAAAACTTGCTTAAAATGCAATATTATGCGAAATTCTGAGAATTGAAGGCCAAATCACATATCGTGATACTACATGAAATAGTATTGAAATATTGGTAAAAATGAATATATTTACATAATATCAAACTACATGAAAAACGTGAAAAAAGTCAGTATTCGACTTTAAAGTGACATTTGTGACTATTCGTCACTATTCGTTTTGGTGTCCCGGTTATTGATGACGTATCTGCTTACAGAGCCGACCTTGGAATGCTGTGATGGAAGTGGAGTCAGTCTACCCGAGGCAGCCAGTCTCCATACCTTGAACCTTGCTGCAGCTGTTGTGAAGTCGTCCCCCCGGAAGAACACTGTGGTGTGTTAGCCTGCCAGTGGAGATTTACCCGGGACCGACTGTTGGAGACGATCATCCACTGGGGTACTGAAGACAGGAGAGTGATTTGTGGTGTCACACGAGGCTCCTGTCTAGGGCGTTCCCCCTTTATCGTTCGTGGAGTGGCCGTACCAGCCTTGTTGGCTCAGAACCTGCCAGCGGACCAGCTGGACGTGTGGTTGACGGCCTCCACGGCGGTGGCCCCAGTGGACATGTATTTTGGCTGACCTGTGGCCAGGGTAGGCTCAGCTTCTTTGAAGAATTCGTTGTGTGGCCACGAAGAAAGCACCAAGGACTCAGCGCCTAGCTTATGGATCCAGAGTCTTCAGCAGAAGACTACATTGTGAAGAATCCCCTTGTCAATATCCCTCCCCCTTGTGCACTCTTTTATTTTATATATTTAATCGGTGATGGTGAAAATTATAATATTAAGTTCTTAGCTTTCTTTCCCTACTCCCTTTAAGTTACTTGCGTCACGGATCTCATCCCTTGATAGCCACTACTGGCTTGGGAACGGATATATATATCTGACTCTAACAACATCAGAGTGAGAACCCCGTTGCGTCCCGAGAGGGTCGTAACATAATTGGCCCATATATGAGCATTTTATTCATCCCCATATATGAGCATTTAAACTTCAAATCATAGAGCGAGGTTTCGTATTATTTAGATCCAAGAAAAAACATATGACAATGTTGTTTCCAATACAAATGATAAAAATCAATGTGTTTTCATTAGAATTAACTGAAATGTTCCTGATTTTCCGTTTATATTACCGATGGAAGATGTACACGTAAAACCGCTCTAATCCGGCTGAAACGTCGATATATGCAATAAAAACCGAACTTCTCCCCTTTTCAATATCCTATTCAGTATTTTAACAAGAAACAAATGGTTGATTGAAAATGAAGTATTTAAGGTTAATTTCTAATCAATTATGTGTTTGCATCATTTTTATCGTATATATAATGAATTAATACAATAAACTGAAAATTCACAAAAACGTGGAAAAACGGCAAAATATTGCCTAATTCGATGATATTTTGTTTAAATCACATAAAGGAAAAGGGGATGATTAACGTCAAAATATTGCTAAATTCGATGATTTTTCGTACGAAACAAAATGCAAGAAAACGTGCTTAAAAGGCAATATTATGCGAAATTCTGAGATTTGAAGGCCAAATCACATATCGTGATACTACATGAAATAGTATCGAAATATTGGTAAAAATGAATATATTTACGTAATATCAAACTACATGAAAAACGTGAAAAAGTCACTATTATACCATATATGAGGATTTTAACTTCAAATCTTATGGCGAGGTTTCGTATTATTTAGATCCAAGAAAAGACATATGACAATGTTGTTTCCAATACAAATGATAAAAATCAATGTGTTTTCATTAGAATTAACTAAAATGTTCCTGATTTTCCGTTTATATTACCGATGGAAGGTGTAAACGAAAAACGCTCTAATCCGGCTGAAACGTCGATAGATGCAATAAAAACAGAACTTCTCCCCTTTTCAATATTTTACTTAGTATTTTAACGAGAAACAAATAGATGATTGAAAATTAAGTATTTAAGGTTATTATCTTATCAATTATGTGTTTGCATCATGTATATCGTATATTTAATGAATTATTAACAATAAACTGAAAATTCACAAAAACGTGAAAAACGGCAAAATATTGCCTAATTCGATGATATTTTGTTTAAATCACATAAAGGAAAAGGGGATGGTAAACGTTAAAATATTGCTAAATTCGATGATTTTTCGTACGAAACAAAATGCAAGAAAACTTGCTTAAAATGCAATATTATGCGAAATTCTGAGAATTGAAGGCCAAATCACATATCGTGATACTACATGAAATAGTATTGAAATATTGGTAAAAATGAATATATTTACATAATATCAAACTACATGAAAAACGTGAAAAAAGTCAGTATTCGACTTTAAAGTGACATTTGTGACTATTCGTCACTATTCGTTTTGGTGTCCCGGTTATTGATGACGTATCTGCTTACAGAGCCGACCTTGGACTGCTGTGATGGAAGTGGAGTCAGTCTACCCGAGGCAGCCAGTCTCCATACCTTGAACCTTGCTGCAGCTGTTGTGAAGTCGTCCCCCCGGAAGAACACTGTGGTGTGTTAGCCTGCCAGTGGAGTGGCAGTAAAAGGATTTACCCGGGACCGACTGTTGGAGACGATCATCCACTGGGGTACTGAAGACAGGAGAGTGATTTGTGGTGTCACACGAGGCTCCTGTCTAGGGCGTTCCCCCTTTATCGTTCGTGGAGTGGCCGTACCAGCCTTGTTGGCTCAGAACCTGCCAGCGGACCAGCTGGACGTGTGGTTGACGGCCTCCACGGCGGTGGCCCCAGTGGACATGTATTTTGGCTGACCTGTGGCCAGGGTAGGCTCAGCTTCTTTGAAGAATTCGTTGTGTGGCCACGAAGAAAGCACCAAGGACTCAGCGCCTAGCTTATGGATCCAGAGTCTTCAGCAGAAGACTACATTGTGAAGAATCCCCTTGTCAATATCCCTCCCCCTTGTGCACTCTTTTATTTTATATATTTAATCGGTGATGGTGAAAATTATAATATTAAGTTCTTAGCTTTCTTTCCCTACTCCCTTTAAGTTACTTGCGTCACGGATCTCATCCCTTGATAGCCACTACTGGCTTGGGAACGGATATATATATCTGACTCTAACAACATCAGAGTGAGAACCCCGTTGCGTCCCGAGAGGGTCGTAACATAATTGGCCCATATATGAGCATTTTATTCATCCCCATATATGAGCATTTAAACTTCAAATCATAGAGCGAGGTTTCGTATTATTTAGATCCAAGAAAAAACATATGACAATGTTGTTTCCAATACAAATGATAAAAATCAATGTGTTTTCATTAGAATTAACTAAAATGTTCCTGATTTTCCGTTTATATTACCGATGGAAGATGTACACGTAAAACCGCTCTAATCCGGCTGAAACGTCGATATATGCAATAAAAACCGAACTTCTCCCCTTTTCAATATCCTATTCAGTATTTTAACGAGAAACAAATGGTTGATTGAAAATGAAGTATTTAAGGTTAATTTCTAATCAATTATGTGTTTGCATCATTTTTATCGTATATATAATGAATTAATACAATAAACTGAAAATTCACAAAAACGTGGAAAAACGGCAAAATATTGCCTAATTCGATGATATTTTGTTTAAATCACATAAAGGAAAAGGGGATGATTAACGTCAAAATATTGCTAAATTCGATGATTTTTCGTACGAAACAAAATGCAAGAAAACGTGCTTAAAAGGCAATATTATGCGAAATTCTGAGATTTGAAGGCCAAATCACATATCGTGATACTACATGAAATAGTATCGAAATATTGGTAAAAATGAATATATTTACGTAATATCAAACTACATGAAAAACGTGAAAAAGTCACTATTATACCATATATGAGGATTTTAACTTCAAATCTTATGGCGAGGTTTCGTATTATTTAGATCCAAGAAAAGACATATGACAATGTTGTTTCCAATACAAATGATAAAAATCAATGTGTTTTCATTAGAATTAACTAAAATGTTCCTGATTTTCCGTTTATATTACCGATGGAAGGTGTAAACGAAAAACGCTCTAATCCGGCTGAAACGTCGATAGATGCAATAAAAACAGAACTTCTCCCCTTTTCAATATTTTACTTAGTATTTTAACGAGAAACAAATAGATGATTGAAAATTAAGTATTTAAGGTTATTATCTTATCAATTATGTGTTTGCATCATGTATATCGTATATTTAATGAATTATTAACAATAAACTGAAAATTCACAAAAACGTGAAAAACGGCAAAATATTGCCTAATTCGATGATATTTTGTTTAAATCACATAAAGGAAAAGGGGATGGTAAACGTTAAAATATTGCTAAATTCGATGATTTTTCGTACGAAACAAAATGCAAGAAAACTTGCTTAAAATGCAATATTATGCGAAATTCTGAGAATTGAAGGCCAAATCACATATCGTGATACTACATGAAATAGTATTGAAATATTGGTAAAAATGAATATATTTACATAATATCAAACTACATGAAAAACGTGAAAAAAGTCACTATTCGACTTTAAAGTGACATTTGTGACTATTCGTCACTATTCGTTTTGGTGTCCCGGTTATTGATGACGTATCTGCTTACAGAGCCGACCTTGGACTGCTGTGATGGAAGTGGAGTCAGTCTACCCGAGGCAGCCAGTCTCCATACCTTGAACCTTGCTGCAGCTGTTGTGAAGTCGTCCCCCCGGAAGAACACTGTGGTGTGTTAGCCTGCCAGTGGAGTGGCAGTAAAAGGATTTACCCGGGACCGACTGTTGGAGACGATCATCCACTGGGGTACTGAAGACAGGAGAGTGATTTGTGGTGTCACACGAGGCTCCTGTCTAGGGCGTTCCCCCTTTATCGTTCGTGGAGTGGCCGTACCAGCCTTGTTGGCTCAGAACCTGCCAGCGGACCAGCTGGACGTGTGGTTGACGGCCTCCACGGCGGTGGCCCCAGTGGACATGTATTTTGGCTGACCTGTGGCCAGGGTAGGCTCAGCTTCTTTGAAGAATTCGTTGTGTGGCCACGAAGAAAGCACCAAGGACTCAGCGCCTAGCTTATGGATCCAGAGTCTTCAGCAGAAGACTACATTGTGAAGAATCCCCTTGTCAATATCCCTCCCCCTTGTGCACTCTTTTATTTTATATATTTAATCGGTGATGGTGAAAATTATAATATTAAGTTCTTAGCTTTCTTTCCCTACTCCCTTTAAGTTACTTGCGTCACGGATCTCATCCCTTGATAGCCACTACTGGCTTGGGAACGGATATATATATCTGACTCTAACAACATCAGAGTGAGAACCCCGTTGCGTCCCGAGAGGGTCGTAACATAATTGGCCCATATATGAGCATTTTATTCATCCCCATATATGAGCATTTAAACTTCAAATCATAGAGCGAGGTTTCGTATTATTTAGATCCAAGAAAAAACATATGACAATGTTGTTTCCAATACAAATGATAAAAATCAATGTGTTTTCATTAGAATTAACTAAAATGTTCCTGATTTTCCGTTTATATTACCGATGGAAGATGTACACGTAAAACCGCTCTAATCCGGCTGAAACGTCGATATATGCAATAAAAACCGAACTTCTCCCCTTTTCAATATCCTATTCAGTATTTTAACGAGAAACAAATGGTTGATTGAAAATGAAGTATTTAAGGTTAATTTCTAATCAATTATGTGTTTGCATCATTTTTATCGTATATATAATGAATTAATACAATAAACTGAAAATTCACAAAAACGTGGAAAAACGGCAAAATATTGCCTAATTCGATGATATTTTGTTTAAATCACATAAAGGAAAAGGGGATGATTAACGTCAAAATATTGCTAAATTCGATGATTTTTCGTACGAAACAAAATGCAAGAAAACGTGCTTAAAAGGCAATATTATGCGAAATTCTGAGATTTGAAGGCCAAATCACATATCGTGATACTACATGAAATAGTATCGAAATATTGGTAAAAATGAATATATTTACGTAATATCAAACTACATGAAAAACGTGAAAAAGTCACTATTATACCATATATGAGGATTTTAACTTCAAATCTTATGGCGAGGTTTCGTATTATTTAGATCCAAGAAAAGACATATGACAATGTTGTTTCCAATACAAATGATAAAAATCAATGTGTTTTCATTAGAATTAACTAAAATGTTCCTGATTTTCCGTTTATATTACCGATGGAAGGTGTAAACGAAAAACGCTCTAATCCGGCTGAAACGTCGATAGATGCAATAAAAACAGAACTTCTCCCCTTTTCAATATTTTACTTAGTATTTTAACGAGAAACAAATAGATGATTGAAAATTAAGTATTTAAGGTTATTATCTTATCAATTATGTGTTTGCATCATGTATATCGTATATTTAATGAATTATTAACAATAAACTGAAAATTCACAAAAACGTGAAAAACGGCAAAATATTGCCTAATTCGATGATATTTTGTTTAAATCACATAAAGGAAAAGGGGATGGTAAACGTTAAAATATTGCTAAATTCGATGATTTTTCGTACGAAACAAAATGCAAGAAAACTTGCTTAAAATGCAATATTATGCGAAATTCTGAGAATTGAAGGCCAAATCACATATCGTGATACTACATGAAATAGTATTGAAATATTGGTAAAAATGAATATATTTACATAATATCAAACTACATGAAAAACGTGAAAAAAGTCAGTATTCGACTTTAAAGTGACATTTGTGACTATTCGTCACTATTCGTTTTGGTGTCCCGGTTATTGATGACGTATCTGCTTACAGAGCCGACCTTGGAATGCTGTGATGGAAGTGGAGTCAGTCTACCCGAGGCAGCCAGTCTCCATACCTTGAACCTTGCTGCAGCTGTTGTGAAGTCGTCCCCCCGGAAGAACACTGTGGTGTGTTAGCCTGCCAGTGGGAGATTTACCCGGGACCGACTGTTGGAGACGATCATCCACTGGGGTACTGAAGACAGGAGAGTGATTTGTGGTGTCACACGAGGCTCCTGTCTAGGGCGTTCCCCCTTTATCGTTCGTGGAGTGGCCGTACCAGCCTTGTTGGCTCAGAACCTGCCAGCGGACCAGCTGGACGTGTGGTTGACGGCCTCCACGGCGGTGGCCCCAGTGGACATGTATTTTGGCTGACCTGTGGCCAGGGTAGGCTCAGCTTCTTTGAAGAATTCGTTGTGTGGCCACGAAGAAAGCACCAAGGACTCAGCGCCTAGCTTATGGATCCAGAGTCTTCAGCAGAAGACTACATTGTGAAGAATCCCCTTGTCAATATCCCTCCCCCTTGTGCACTCTTTTATTTTATATATTTAATCGGTGATGGTGAAAATTATAATATTAAGTTCTTAGCTTTCTTTCCCTACTCCCTTTAAGTTACTTGCGTCACGGATCTCATCCCTTGATAGCCACTACTGGCTTGGGAACGGATATATATATCTGACTCTAACAACATCAGAGTGAGAACCCCGTTGCGTCCCGAGAGGGTCGTAACATAATTGGCCCATATATGAGCATTTTATTCATCCCCATATATGAGCATTTAAACTTCAAATCATAGAGCGAGGTTTCGTATTATTTATATCAAAGAAAAGACATATGACAATGTTGTTTCCAATACAAATGATAAAAATCAATGTGTTTTCATTAGAATTAACTAAAATGTTCCTGATTTTCCGTTTATATTACCGATGGAAGACGTAAACGTAAAACCGCTCTAATCCGGCTGAGACGTCGATATATGCAATAAAAACCGAACTTCTCCCCTTAACAATATCCTATTCAGTATTTTAACGAGAAACAAATGGTTGATTGAAAATGAAGTATTTAAGGTTAATTTCTAATCAATTATGTGTTTGCATCATTTTTATCGTATATTTAATGAATTAATACAATAAACTGAAAATTCACAAAAACGTGGAAAAACGGCAAAATATTGCCTAATTCGATGATATTTTGTTTAAATCACATAAAGGAAAAGGGGATGATAAACGTCAAAATATTGCTAAATTCGATGATTTTTCGTACGAAACAAAATGCAAGAAAACGTGCTTAAAAGGCAATATTATGCGAAATTCTGAGATTTGAAGGCCAAATCACATATCGTGATACTACATGAAATAGTATCGAAATATTGGTAAAAATGAATATATTTACGTAATATCAAACTACATGAAAAACGTGAAAAAGTCACTATTATACCATATATGAGGATTTTAACTTCAAATCTTATGGCGAGGTTTCGTATTATTTAGATCCAAGAAAAGACATATGACAATGTTGTTTCCAATACAAATGATAAAAATCAATGTGTTTTCATTAGAATTAACTAAAATGTTCCTGATTTTCCGTTTATATTACCGATGGAAGGTGTAAACGAAAAACGCTCTAATCCGGCTGAAACGTCGATAGATGCAATAAAAACAGAACTTCTCCCCTTTTCAATATTTTACTTAGTATTTTAACGAGAAACAAATAGATGATTGAAAATTAAGTATTTAAGGTTATTATCTTATCAATTATGTGTTTGCATCATGTATATCGTATATTTAATGAATTATTAACAATAAACTGAAAATTCACAAAAACGTGAAAAACGGCAAAATATTGCCTAATTCGATGATATTTTGTTTAAATCACATAAAGGAAAAGGGGATGGTAAACGTTAAAATATTGCTAAATTCGATGATTTTTCGTACGAAACAAAATGCAAGAAAACTTGCTTAAAATGCAATATTATGCGAAATTCTGAGAATTGAAGGCCAAATCACATATCGTGATACTACATGAAATAGTATTGAAATATTGGTAAAAATGAATATATTTACATAATATCAAACTACATGAAAAACGTGAAAAAAGTCAGTATTTTCCACGTTTTTGTAAATTTTCAGTCTTTGGGTATTATTCATATATATATACGATAAAAATGATACAAACACATAATTGATTTGATAATAACCTTAAATTTTCAATCATCTATTTGTTTCTCGTTAAAATACTGAGTAATATATTGAAAAGGGGAGAAGTTCGGGTTTTATTGCATATATCGACGTTTCATCCGGATTAGAGCGGTTTTACGTGTATATCTTCCATCGGTAATATAAACGGAAAATCAAGAACATTTTAGTTAATTCTAATGAAAACACATTGCTTTTTATCATTGTATTGGAAACACATTGTCATATGTCTTTTCTTGGATCTAAATAATACGAAACCTCGCTCAATGATTTGAAGTTAAAATCCTCAAATATGGTAAATAGTGACTTTTTCACGTTTTTCATGTAGTTTGATATTACGTAAATATATTTATTTTTACCAATATTTCGATACTATTTCATGTCGTATTACGATATGTGATTTGGCCTTCAAATCTCAGAATTTCGCATAATATTGCCTTTTAAGCACGTTTTCTTGCATTTTGTTTCGTACGAAAAATCATCGAATTTAGCAATATTTTGACGTTTATCATCCCCTTTTCCTTTATGTGATTTAAACAAAATATCATAGAATTAGGCAATATTTTGCCGTTTTTCCACGTTTTTGTGAATTTTCAGTTTATTGGTATTAATTCATTATATATACGATAAAAATGATGCAAACACATAATTGATTAGATAATATCCTTAAATGCTTCATTTTCAATCAACTATATGTTTCTCGTTAAAATACTGAGTAGGATATTAAAAAAGGGAGAGGTTCTGTTTTTATTGCATATATTGACGTTTCAGCCGGAATAGAGCTGTTTTCGTGTACATCTTCCATCGGTAATATAAACGGAAAATCAGGAACATTTTAGTTAATTCTAATGGAATCACATTGATTTTTATCATTTGTATTGGAAACAACATTCTCATATGTCTTTTCTTTGATCTAAATAATACGAAACCTCGCTCTATGATTTGAAGTTAAAATCCTCAAATATGGTTAAATAGTGACTTTTTCACGTTTTTCATGTAGTTTGATATTACGTAAATATTCATATTTACCAATATGTTGATACTATTTCATGTAGTATCACGATATGTGATTTGGCCTTCATATCTCCGAATTTCGCATAATATTGCATTTTAAGCAAGTTTTCTTGCATTTTGTTTCGTACGAAAAATCGTCGAATTTAGCAATATTTTGACGTTTATCATCCCCTTTTCCTTTATGTGATTTTTACTTTATACTTTATTGTATTATTCTTTACTTTAAATAAAAATAAAAAATTAATAAAATAATAAAAATAATAATAAATAATAATAAATAGTAATAAATAAAATACTTTATTGTATTAATTCATTATATTACGATAAAATGATGCAAACACATAATTGATTAGAAATTACCTTAAATACTTCATTTTCAATCAACCATTTGTTTCTCGTTAAATACTGAATAGGATATTGAAAAGGGGAGAAGTTCGGTTTTTATTGCATATATCGACGTTTCAGCCGGATTAGAGCGGTTTTACGTGTACATCTTCCATCGGTAATATAAACGGAAAATCAGGAACATTTTAGTTAATTCTAATGAAAACACATTGATTTTTATCATTTGTATTGGAAACAACATTGTCATATGTTTTTTCTTGGATCTAAATAATACGAAACCTCGCTCTATGATTTGAAGTTTAAATGCTCATATATGGGGATGAAAAAATGCTAATATATGGGCCAATTATGTTACGACCCTCTCGGGACGCAACGGGGTTCTCACTCTGATGTTGTTAGAGTCATATATATATCCGTTCCCAAGCCAGTAGTGGCTATCAAGGGATGAGATCCGTGACGCAAGTAACTTAAAGGGAGTAGGGAAAGAAAGCTAAGAACTTAATATTATAATTTTCACACCATCACCGATTAAATATATAAAATAAAAGAGTGCACAAGGGGGAGGGATATTGACAAGGGGATTCTTCACAATGTAGTCTTCTGCTGAAGACTCTGGATCCATAAGCTAGGCGCTGAGTCCTTGGTGCTTTCTTCGTGGCCACACAACGAATTCTTCAAAGAAGGTGAGCCTACCCTGGCCACAGGTCAGCCAAATACATGTCCACTGGGGCCACCGCCGTGGAGGCCGTCAACCACACGTCCAGCTGGTCCGCTGGCAGGTTCTGAGCCAACAAGGCTGGTACGGCCACTCCACGAACGATAAAGGGGGAACGCCCTAGACAGGCCTCGTGTGACACCACAAATCACTCTCCTGTCTTCAGTACCCCAGTGGATGATCGTCCCCAAACAGTCGGTCCCGGGTAAATCCTTTTACTGCCACTCCACTGGCAGGCTAACACACCCACAGTGTTCTTCCGGGGGGACGACTTCACAACAGCTGCAGCAAGGTTCAAGGTATGGAGACTGGCTGCCTCGGGTAGACTGACTCCACTTCCATCACAGCAGTCCAAGGTCGGCTCTGTAAGCAGATACGTCATCAATAACCGGGACACCAAAACGAATAGTGACGAATAGTCACAAATGTCACTTAAAGTCGAATAGTGACTTTTTTCACGTTTTTCATGTAGTTTGATATTATGTAAATATATTCATTTTTACCAATATTTCGATACTATTTCATGTAGTATCACGATATGTGATTTGGCCTTCAATTCTCAGAATTTCGCATAATATTGCATTTTAAGCAAGTTTTCTTGCATTTTGTTTCGTACGAAAAATCATCGAATTTAGCAATATTTTAACGTTTACCATCCCCTTTTCCTTTATGTGATTTAAACAAAATATCATCGAATTAGGCAATATTTTGCCGTTTTTCACGTTTTTGTGAAATTTCAGTTTATTGTTAATAATTCATTAAATATACTATATACATGATGCAAACACATAATTGATTAGATAATACCTTAAATACTTAATTTTCAATCATCTATTTGTTTCTCGTTAAAATACTAAGTAAAATATTGAAAAGGGGAGAAGTTCTGTTTTTATTGCATCTATCGACGTTTCAGCCGGATTAGAGCGTTTTTCGTTTACCCTTTCCATCGGTAATATAAACGGAAAATCAGGAACATTTTAGTTAATTCTAATGAAAACACATTGATTTTTATCATTTGTATTGGAAACAACATTGTCATATGTCTTTTCTTGGATCTAAATAATACGAAACCTCGCCATAAGATTTGAAGTTAAAATCCTCATATATGGTATAATAGTGACTTTTTCACGTTTTTCATGTAGTTTGATATTACGTAAATATATTCATTTTTACCAATATTCGATACTATTTCATGTAGTATCACGATATGTGATTTGGCCTTCAAATCTCAGATTTCGCATAATATTGCATTTTAAACAAGTTTTCTTGCATTTTGTTTCGTAAAAAATCATCGAATTTAGCAATATTTTCACGTTCATCAACCCCTTTTCCTTTATGTGATTTAACAAAATATCATCGAATTAGGCAAGTGCATTTTAAGCAAGTTTTCTTGCATTTTGTTTCGTACGAAAAATCATCGAATTAGCAATATTTTGACGTATACATTCCCTTTTCCTTTATGTGATTTAAACAAAATATCATCGAATTAGGCAATATTTTGATATATATCAAATATTGGATATATATATCAAAAATTGCGGATATATATATCTGACTCTAACAACATCAGAGTGAGAACCCCGTTGCGTCCCGAGAGGGTCGTAACATAATTGGCCCATATATGAGCATTTTATTCATCCCCATATATGAGCATTTAAACTTCAAATCATAGAGCGAGGTTTCGTATTATTTAGATCCAAGAAAAAACATATGACAATGTTGTTTCTAATACAAATGATAAAAATCAATGTGTTTTCATTAGAATTAACTAAAATGTTCCTGATTTTCCGTTTATATTACCGATGGAAGATGTACACGTAAAACCGCTCTAATCCGGCTGAAACGTCGATATATGCAATAAAAACCGAACTTCTCCCCTTTTCAATATCCTATTCAGTATTTTAACGAGAAACAAATGGTTGATTGAAAATGAAGTATTTAAGGTTAATTTCTAATCAATTATGTGTTTGCATCATTTTTATCTTATATATAATGAATTAATACAATAAACTGAAAATTCACAAAAACGTGGAAAAACGGCCAAAAAATTGCCTAATTCGATGATATTTTGTTTAAATCACATAAAGGAAAAGGGGATGATAAACGTCAAAATATTGCTAAATTCGATGATTTTTCGTACGAAACAAAATGCAAGAAAACGTGCTTAAAAGGCAATATTATGCGAAATTCTGAGATTTGAAGGCCAAATCACATATCGTGATACTACATGAAATAGTATCGAAATATTGGTAAAAATGAATATATTACGTAATATCAAACTACATGAAAAACGTGAAAAAGTCACTATTTTACCATATTTGAGGATTTAAACTTCAAATCATAGAGCGAGGTTTCGTATTATTTAGATCCAAGAAAAAACATATGACAATGTTGTTTCCAATACAAATGATAAAAATCAATGTGTTTTTTAGAAATTACTAAAATGTTCCTGATTTTCCGTTTATATTACCGATGTAAGGTGTAAGCGAAAAACGCTCTAATCCGGCTGAAACGTCGATAGATGCAAAAAAACAGAACTTCTCCCCTTTTCAATATTTTACTTAGTATTTTAACGAGAAACAAATAGATGATTGAAATTAAGTATTTAAGGTTATTATCTAATCATTATGTGTTTGCATCATTTATATCGTATATTTAATGAATTATTAACAATAAACTGAAAATTCACAAAACGTGAAAAACGGCAAAATATTGCCTAATTCGATGATATTTTGTTTAAATCACATAAAGGAAAAGGGATGGTAAACGTTAAAATATTGCTAAATTCGATGATTTTTCGTACGAAACAAAATGCAAGAAAACTTGCTTAAAATGCAATATTATGCGAAATTCTGAGAATTGAAGGCCAAATCACATATCGTGATACTACATGAAATAGTATCGAAATATTGGTAAAAATGAATATTTTACATAATATCAAACTACATGAAAAACGTGAAAAAAGTCACTATTCGACTTTAAAGTGACATTTGTGACTATTCGTCACTATTCGTTTTGGTGTCCCGGTATTGATGACGTATCTGCTTACAGAGCCGACCTTGGACTGCTGTGATGGAAGTGGAGTCAGTCTACCCGAGGCAGCCAGTCTCCATACCTTGAACCTTGCTGCAGCTGTTGTGAAGTCGTCCCCCCGGAAGAACACTGTGGTGTGTTAGCCTGCCAGTGGAGTGGCAGTAAAAGGATTTACCTGGGACCGACTGTTGGAGACGATCATCCACTGGGGTACTGAAGACAGGAGAGTGATTTGTGGTGTCACACGAGGCTCCTGTCTAGGGCGTTCCCCCTTTATCGTTCGTGGAGTGGCCGTACCAGCCTTGTTGGCTCAGAACCTGCCAGCGGACCAGCTGGACGTGTGGTTGACGGCCTCCACGGCGGTGGCCCCAGTGGACATGTATTTTGGCTGACCTGTGGCCAGGGTAGGCTCAGCTTCTTTGAAGAATTCGTTGTGTGGCCACGAAGAAAGCACCAAGGACTCAGCGCCTAGCTTATGGATCCAGAGTCTTCAGCAGAACGACATTGTGAAGAATCCCCTTGTCAATATCCCTCCCCCTTGTGCACTCTTTTATTTAATATTTAATCGGTGATGGTGAAAATTATAATATTAAGTTCTTAGCTTTCTTTCCCTACTCCCTTTAAGTTACTTGCGTCACGGATCTCATCCCTTGATAGCCACTACTGGCTTGGGAACGGATATATATATCTGACTCTAACAACATCAGAGTGAGAACCCCGTTGCGTCCCGAAAGGGTCGTAACATAATTGGCCCATATATGAGCATTTTATTCATCCCCATATATGAGCATTTAAACTTCAACATAGAGTGAGGTTTCGTATTATTTAGATCCAAGAAAAAACATATGACAATGTTGTTTCCAATACAAATGATAAAAATCAATGTGTTTTCATTAGATTAACTAAAATGTTCCTGATTTTCCGTTTATATAACCGATGGAAGATGTACACGTAAAACCGCTCTAATCCGGCTGAAACGTCGATTATGCAATAAAAACCGAACTTCTCCCCTTTTCAATATCCTATTCAGTATTTTAACGAGAAACAAATGGTTGATTGAAAATGAAGTATTTAAGGTTAATTTCTAATCAATTATGTGATTGCATCAGTTTTATCGTATATATAATGAATTAATACAATAAACTGAAAATTCACAAAAACGTGGAAAAACGGGAAAATATTGCCTAATTCGATGATATTTTGTTTAAATCACATAAAGGAAAAGGGAATAGTATACGTCAAAATATTGCTAAATTCGATGATTTTTCGTACGAAACAAAATGCAAGAAAACTTGCTTAAAATGCAACTTGCCTAATTCGATGATATTTTGTTTAAATCACTTAAAGGAAAAGGGGATGATAAACGTCAAAATATTGCTAAATTCGATAATTTTTCGTACGAAACAAAATGCAAGAAAACTTGTTTAAAATGCAATATTATGCGAAATTCTGAGATTTGAAGGCCAAATCACATATCGTGATACTACATGAAATAGTATCGAAATATTGGTAAAAATGAATATATTTACGTAATATCAAACTACATGAAAAACGTGAAAAAGTCACTATTATACCATATATGAGGATTTTAACTTCAAATCTTATGGCGAGGTTTCGTATTATTTAGATCCAAGAAAAGACATATGACAATGTTGTTTCCAATACAAATGATAAAAATCAATGTGTTTTCATTAGAATTAACTAAAATGTTCCTGATTTTCCGTTTATATTACCGATGGAAGTGTAAACGAAAAACGCTCTAATCCGGCTGAAACGTCGATAGATGCAATAAAAACAGAACTTCTCCCTTTTCAATATTTACTTAGTATTTTAAAGAGAAACAAATAGATGATTGAAAATTAAGTATTTAAGGTTATTATCTAATCAATTATGTTTTGCATCATTTATATCGTATATTTAATGAATTATTAACAATAAACTGAAAATTCACAAAAACGTGAAAAACGGCAAAATATTGCCTAATTCGATGATATTTTGTTTAAATCACATAAAGGAAAAGGGGATGGTAAACGTTAAAATATTGCTAAATTCGATGATTTTTCGTACGAAACAAAATGCAAGAAACTTGCTTAAAATGCAATATTATGCGAAATTCTGAGAATTGAAGGCCAAATCACATATCGTGATACTACATGAAATAGTATCGAAATATTGGTAAAAATGAATATATTTACATAATATCAAACTACATGAAAAACGTGAAAAAAGTCACTATTCGACTTTAAAGTGACATTTGTGACTATTCGTCACTATTCGTTTGGTGTCCCGGTTATTGATGACGTATCTGCTTACAGAGCCGACCTTGGACTGCTGTGATGGAAGTGGAGTCAGTCTACCCGAGGCAGCCAGTCTCCATACCTTGAACCTTGCTGCAGCTGTTGTGAAGTCGTCCCCCCGGAAGAACACTGTGGTGTGTTAGCCTGCCAGTGGAGTAGCAGTAAAGGATTTACCCGGGACCGACTGTTGGAGACTATCATCCACTGGGGTACTGAAGACAGGAGAGTGATTTGTGGTGTCACACGAGGCTCCTGTCTAGGGCGTTCCCCCTTTATCGTTCGTGGAGTGGCCGTACCAGCCTTGTTGGCTCAGAACCTGCCAGCGGACCAGCTGGACGTGTGGTTGACGGCCTCCACGGCGGTGGCCCCATGGGACATGTATTTGGCTGACCTGTGGCCAGGGTAGGCTCAGCTTCTTTGAAGAATTCGTTGTGTGGCCACGAAGAAAGCACCAAGGACTCAGCGCCTAGCTTATGGATCCAGAGTCTTCAGCAGAAGACTACATTGTGAAGAATCCCCTTGTCAATATCCCTCCCCCTTGTGCACTCTTTTATTTTATATATTTAATCGGTGATGGTGAAAATTATAATATTAAGTTCTTAGCTTTCTTTCCCTACTCCCTTTAAGTTACTTGCGTCACGGATCTCATCCCTTGATAGCCACTACTGGCTTGGGAACGGATATATATATCTGACTCTAACAACATCAGAGTGAGAACCCCGTTGCGTCCCGAGGAGGTCGTAACATAATTGGCCCATATATGAGCATTTTATTCATCCCCATATATGAGCATTTAAACTTCAAATCATAGAGCGAGGTTTCGTATTATTTAGATCCAAGAAAAAACATATGACAATGTTGTTTCCAATACAAATGATAAAAATCAATGTGTTTTCATTAGAATTAACTGAAATGTTCCTGATTTTCCGTTTATATTACCGATGGAAGATGTACACGTAAAACCGCTCTAATCCGGCTGAAACGTCGATATATGCAATAAAAACCGAACTTCTCCCCTTTTCAATATCCTATTCAGTATTTTAACAAGAAACAAATTTTTGATTGAAAATGAAGTATTTAAGGTTAATTTCTAATCAATTATGTGTTTGCATCATTTTTATCGTATATATAATGAATTAATACAATAAACTGAAAATTCACAAAAAAAGTGGAAAAACGGCAAAATATTGCCTAATTCGATGATATTTTGTTTAAATCACATAAAGGAAAAGGGGATGATTAACGTCAAAATATTGCTAAATTCGATGATTTTTCGTACGAAACAAAATGCAAGAAAACGTGCTTAAAAGGCAATATTATGCGAAATTCTGAGATTTGAAGGCCAAATCACATATCGTGATACTACATGAAATAGTATCGAAATATTGGTAAAAATGAATATATTTACGTAATATCAAACTACATGAAAAACGTGAAAAAGTCACTATATACCATATATGAGGATTTTAACTTCAAATCTTATGGCGAGGTTTCGTATTATTTAGATCCAAGAAAAGACATATGACAATGTTGTTTCCAATACAAATGATAAAAATCAATGTGTTTTCATTAGAATTAACTAAAATGTTCCTGATTTTCCGTTTATATTACCGATGGAAGGTGTAAACGAAAAACGCTCTAATCCGGCTGAAACGTCGATAGATGCAATAAAACAGAACTTCTCCCCTTTTCAATATTTTACTTAGTATTTTAACGAGAAACAAATAGATGATTGAAAATTAAGTATTTAAGGTTATTATCTAATCAATTATGTGTTTGCATCATTTTTATCGTATATATAATGAATTATTAACAATTAAACTGAAAATTCACAAAAACGTGAGAAAACGGCAAAATATTGCCTAATTCGATGATATTTTGTTTAAATCACATAAAGGAAAAGGGGATGATAAACGTAAAATATTGCTAAATTCGATGATTTTTCGTACGAAACAAAATGCAAGAAAACTTGCTTAAAATGCAATATTATGCGAAATTCTGAGATTGAAGGCCAAATCACATATCGTGATACTACATGAAATAGTATCGAAATATTGGTAAAAATGAATATATTTACGTAATATCAAACTACATGAAAAACGTGAAAAAAGTCACTATTTACCATATTGAGGATTTTAACTTCAAATCATATGGCGAGGTTTCGTATTATTTAGTATCCAAGAAAAGACATATGACAATGTTGTTTCCAATACAAATGATAAAAATCAATGTGTTTTCATTAGAATTAACTAAAATGTTCCTGATTTTCCGTTTATATTACCGATGGAAGGTGTAAACGAAAAACGCTCTAATCCGGCTGAAACGTCGATATATGCAATAAAAACAGAACTTCTCCCCTTTTCAATATTTTACTTAGTATTTTAACGAGAAACAAATAGATGATTGAAAATTAAGTATTTAAGGTTATTATCTAATCAATTATGTGTTTGCATCATTTTATCGTATATTAATGAATTATTAACACATTAACTGAAAATTCACAAAAACGTGAAAAACGGCAAAATATTGCCTAATTCGATGATATTTTGTTTAAATCACATAAAGGAAAAGGGGATGATAAACGTAAAATATTGCTAAATTCGATGATTTTTCGTACGAAACAAAATGCAAGAAAACTTGCTTAAAATGCAATATTATGCGAAATTCTGAGATTGAAGGCCAAATCACATATCGTGATACTACATGAAATAGTATCGAAATATTGGTAAAAATGAATATATTTACGTAATATCAAACTACATGAAAAACGTGAAAAAGTCACTATTTTATACCATATTTGAGGATTTTAACTTCCGTTAAATCTTATGAGCGACGGTTTCGTATGTATTGGTAGTATCCAAGAAAAGACATATGACAATGTTGTTCTCCAATACAAATGATAAAAATCAATGTGTTTTCATTAGAATTAACTAAAATGTTCCTGATTTTCCGTTTATATTACCGATGGAAGGTGTACACGAAAAACGCTCTAATCCGGCTGAAACGTCGATATATGCAATAAAACACGAACTTCTCCCCTTTTCAATATCCAATTCAGTATTTTAACGAGAAACAAATAGATGATTGAAAATGAAGTATTTAAGGTTAATTATCTAATCAATTATGTGTTTGCATCATTTTATCGTATATATAATGAATTATTAACAATAAACTGAAAATTCACAAAAACGTGAAAAAATGGCAAAATATTGCCTAATTCGATGATATTTTGTTTAAATCACATAAAGGAAAAGGGGATGATGAACGTAAAATATTGCTAAATTCGATGATTTTTCGTACGAAACAAAATGCAAGAAAACTTGCTTTAAAATGCAATATTATGCGAAATTCTGAGATTTGAAGGCCAAATCACATATCGTGATACTACATGAAATAGTATCGAAATATTGGTAAAAATGAATATATTTACGTAATATCAAACTACATGAAAAACGTGAAAAAAGTCACTATTCGACTTTAAAGTGACATTTGTGACTATTCGTCACTATTCGTTTTGGTGTCCCGGTTATTGATGACGTATCTGCTTACAGAGCCGACCTGGGACTGCTGTGATGGAAGTGGAGTCAGTCTACCCGAGGCAGCCAGTCTCCATACCTTGAACCTTGCTGGGCAGCTGTTGTGAAGTCGTCCCCCCGGAAGAACACTGTGGTGTGTTAGCCTGCCAGTGGAGTGGCAGTAAAAGGATTTACCAGGACCGACTGTTGGAGACGATCATCCACTGGGGTACTGAAGACAGGAGAGTGATTTGTGGTGTCACACAGGCTCCTGTCTAGGGCGTTCCCCCTTTATCGTTCGTGGAGTGGCCGTACCAGCCTTGTTGGCTCAGAACCTGCCAGCGGACCAGCTGGACGTGTGGTTGACGGCCTCCACGGCGGGGGCCCCAGTGGACATGTATTTTGGCTGACCTGTGGCCAGGGTAGGCTCAGCTTCTTTGAAGAATTCGTTGTGTGGCCACGAAGAAAGCACCAAGGACTCAGCGCCTA
Source organism: Procambarus clarkii (assembly GCF_020424385.1). Taxonomy (NCBI): domain Eukaryota; kingdom Metazoa; phylum Arthropoda; class Malacostraca; order Decapoda; family Cambaridae; genus Procambarus; species Procambarus clarkii. Next base: position 86,175 of record NW_025555860.1, read on the forward strand.
GCTTATGGATCCAGAGTCTTCAGCAGAAGACTACATTGTGAAGAATCCCCTTGTCAATATCCCTCCCCCTTGTGCACTCTTTTATTTTATATATTTAATCGGTGATGGTGAAAATTATAATATTAAGTTCTTAGCTTTCTTTCCCTACTCCCTTTAAGTTACTTGCGTCACGGATCTCATCCCTTGATAGCCACTACTGGCTTGGGAACGGATATATATCTGACTCTAACAACATCAGAGTGAGAACCCCGTTGCGTCCCGAGAGGGTCGCAACATAATTGGCCCATATATGAGCATTTTATTCATCCCCATATATGAGCATTTAAACTTCAAATCATAGAGCGAGGTTTCGTATTATTTAGATCCAAGAAAAAACATATGACAATGTTGTTTCCAATACAAATGATAAAAATCAATGTGTTTTCATTAGAATTAACTAAAATGTTCCTGATTTTCCGTTGATATTACCGATGGAAGATGTACACGTAAAACCGCTCTAATCCGGCTGAAACGTCGATATATGCAATAAAAACCGAACTTCTCCCCTTTTCAATATCCTATTCAGTATTTTAACGAGAAACAAATGGTTGATTGAAAATGAAGTATTTAAGGTTAATTTCTAATCAATTATGTGTTTGCATCATTTTTATCGTATATATAAGAATTAATACAATAAACTGAAAATTCACAAAAAAGTGGAAAAACGGCAAAATATTGCCTAATTCGATGATATTTTGTTTAAATCACATAAAGGAAAAGGGGATGTATAACATCAAAATATTGCTAAATTCGATGATTTTTCGTACGAAACAAAATGCAAGAAAACGTGCTTAAAAGGCAATATTATACGAAATTCTGAGATTTGAAGGCCAAATCACATATTGTGATACCACATGAAATAGTATCGAAATATTGGTAAAAATGAATATATTTACGTAATTATCAAACTACATGAAAAACGTGAAACAAGTCACTATTTTACCATATTTGAGGATTTTAACTTCAAATCATAGAGCGAGGTTTCGTATTATTTAGATCCAAGAAAAGACATATGACAATGTTGTTTCCAATACAAATGATAAAACCAATGTGTTTTCATTAGAATTAACTAAAATGTTCCTGATTTTCTGTTTATATTACCGATGGAAGATGTACACGAAAACTGCTCTAATCCGGCTGAAACGTCGATATATGCAATAAGAAACGAACTTTCCCCTTTTCAGTATACCAATGAAAAATTAAAAAAAAAAATTCGTTTATATGGTTTTTACAAAAATTTCAAAAAAATTTTATAAAATCTTTCTTTCGAGAAAAAAACGAATAAAAAATCCCTTTATTTTTTTAAAAATAAATATTAGTTAATTTTTTTAATTAATATAAATAAAGAAAGAAATCATTTTTTAAAAAAAGGGGAATAAATAATTTTTAAAAAAAATTAAAATAATATAGCAAAAAATGAAAAATTTAAAAAAAAAAATTTAATTTTTTTGCCGTTTCCGGGGGCCGCACATAGAGGAAAAGGGGATGATAAACGTCAAAATATTGCTAAATTCGATGATTTTTCGTACGAAACAAAATGCAAGAAAACTTGCTTAAAATGCAATATTATGCGAAATTTTGAGATCTGAAGGCCAAATCACATATTGTGATACCACATGAAATAGTATCGAAATATTGGTAAAAATGAATATATTTACGTAATATCAAACTACATGAAAAACGTTAAAAGAGTCACTATTTTACCATATTTGAGGATTTTAACTTCAAATCATTGAGCGAGGTTTCGTATTATTTATATCCAAGAAAAGACATATGACAATGTTGTCTCCAATACAAATGATAAAAATCAATGTGTTTTCATTAGATATAACTAAAATGTTCCTGATTTTCTGTTTATATTACCGATGGAAGGTGTACACGAAAAACGCTCTAATCCGGCTGAAACGTCGATATATGCAATAATAACCGAACTTCTTTCCTTTTCAATATCCAATTCAGTATTTTAACGAGAAACAAATGGTTGATTGAAAATGAAGTATTTAAGGTTAATTTCTAATCAATTATGTGTTTGCATCATTTTTATCGTATATATAATGAATTATTAACAATAAACTGAAAATTCACAAAAACGTGAAAAAATGGCAAAATATTGCCTAATTCGATGATATTTTGTTTAAATCACATAAAGGAAAAGGGGATGATGAACGTGAAAATATTGCTAAATTCGATGATTTTTCGTACGAAACAAAATGCAAGAAAACTTGTTTAAAATGCAATATTATGCGAAATTCTGAGATTTGAAGGCCAAATCACATATCGTGATACTACATGAAATAGTATCGAAATATTGGTAAAAATGAATATATTTACGTAATATCAAACTACATGAAAAACGTGAAAAAGTCACTATTATACCATATATGAGGATTTTAACTTCAAATCTTATGGCGAGGTTTCGTATTATTTAGATCCAAGAAAAGACATATGACAATGTTGTTTCCAATACAAATGATAAAAATCAATGTGTTTTCATTAGAATTAACTAAAATGTTCCTGATTTTCCGTTTATATTACCGATGGAAGGTGTAAACGAAAAACGCTCTAATCCGGCTGAAACTTCGATATATGCAATAAAAACAGAACTTCTCCCCTTTTCAATATTTTACTTAGTATTTTAACGAGAAACAAATAGATGATTGAAAATTAAGTATTTAAGGTTATTATCTAATCAATTATGTGTTTGCATCATTTATATCGTATATTTAATGAATTATTAACAATTAATTGAAAATTCACAAAAACGTGGAAAAGCGGCAAAATATTGCCTAATTCGATGATATTTTGTTTAAATCACATAAATGAAAAGGGGATGGTAAACGTTAAAATATTGCTAAATTCGATGATTTTTCGTACGAAACAAAATGCAAGAAAACTTGCTTAAAATGCAATATTATGCGAAATTCTGAGAATTGAAGGCCAAATCACATATCGTGATACTACATGAAATAGTATCGAAATATTGGTAAAAATGAATATATTTACATAATATCAAACTACATGAAAAACGTGAAAAAAGTCACTATTCGACTTTAAAGTGACATTTGTGACTATTCGTCACTATTCGTTTTGGTGTCCCGGTTATTGATGACGTATCTGCTTACAGAGCCGACCTGGGACTGCTGTGATGGAAGTGGAGTCAGTCTACCCGAGGCAGCCAGTCTCCATACCTTGAACCTTGCTGCAGCTGTTGTGAAGTCGTCCCCCCGGAAGAACACTGTGGTGTGTTAGCCTGCCAGTGGAGTGGCAGTAAAAGGATTTACCCGGGACCGACTGTTGGAGACGATCATCCACTGGGGTACTGAAGACAGGAGAGTGATTTGTGGTGTCACACGAGGCTCCTGTCTAGGGCGTTCCCCCTTTATCGTTCGTGGAGTGGCCGTACCAGCCTTGTTGGCTCAGAACCTGCCAGCGGACCAGCTGGACGTGTGGTTGACGGCCTCCACGGCGGGGGCCCCAGTGGACATGTATTTTGGCTGACCTGTGGCCAGGGTAGGCTCAGCTTCTTTGAAGAATTCGTTGTGTGGCCACGAAGAAAGCACCAAGGACTCAGCGCCTAGCTTATGGATCCAGAGTCTTCAGCAGAAGACTACATTGTGAAGAATCCCCTTGTCAATATCCCTCCCCCTTGTGCACTCTTTTATTTTATATATTTAATCGGTGATGGTGAAAATTATAATATTAAGTTCTTAGCTTTCTTTCCCTACTCCCTTTAAGTTACTTGCGTCACGGATCTCATCCCTTGATAGCCACTACTGGCTTGGGAACGGATATATATATCTGACTCTAACAACATCAGAGTGAGAACCCCGTTGCGTCCCGAGAGGGTCGCAACATAATTGGCCCATATATGAGCATTTTATTCATCCCCATATATGAGCATTTAAACTTCAAATCATAGAGCGAGGTTTCGTATTATTTAGATCCAAGAAAAAACATATGACAATGTTGTTTCCAATACAAATGATAAAAATCAATGTGTTTTCATTAGAATTAACTAAAATGTTCCTGATTTTCCGTTGATATTACCGATGGAAGATGTACACGTAAAACCGCTCTAATCCGGCTGAAACGTCGATATATGCAATAAAAACCGAACTTCTCCCCTTTTCAATATCCTATTCAGTATTTTAACGAGAAACAAATGGTTGATTGAAAATGAAGTATTTAAGGTTAATTTCTAATCAATTATGTGTTTGCATCATTTTTATCGTATATATAATGAATTAATACAATAAACTGAAAATTCACAAAAAAGTGGAAAAACGGCAAAATATTGCCTAATTCGATGATATTTTGTTTAAATCACATAAAGGAAAAGGGGATGATAAACATCAAAATATTGCTAAATTCGATGATTTTTCGTACGAAACAAAATGCAAGAAAACGTGCTTAAAAGGCAATATTATACGAAATTCTGAGATTTGAAGGCCAAATCACATATTGTGATACCACATGAAATAGTATCGAAATATTGGTAAAAATGAATATATTTACGTAATATCAAACTACATGAAAAACGTGAAACAAGTCACTATTTTACCATATTTGAGGATTTTAACTTCAAATCATAGAGCGAGGTTTCGTATTATTTAGATCCAAGAAAAGACATATGACAATGTTGTTTCCAATACAAATGATAAAAACCAATGTGTTTTCATTAGAATTAACTAAAATGTTCCTGATTTTCTGTTTATATTACCGATGGAAGATGTACACGTAAAACTGCTCTAATCCGGCTGAAACGTCGATATATGCAATAAAAACAGAACTTGTCCCCTTTTCAGTATCCTACTCAGTATTTTAACGAGAAACAAATAAATGATTGAAAATTAAGTATTTAAGGTTAATTTCCAATCAATTATGTGTTTGCATCTTTTTTATCGTATATTTAATGAATTAATTCCCATAAACTGAAAATTCACAAAAACGTAGAAAAACGGAAAAATATGGCCTAATTCGATGATATTTTGTTTAAATCACATAGAGGAAAAGGGGATGATAAACGTCAAAATATTGCTAAATTCGATGATTTTTCGTACGAAACAAAATGCAAGAAAACTTGCTTAAAATGCAATATTATGCGAAATTTTGAGATTTGAGGGCCAAATCACATATCGTGATACTACATGAAATAGTATCGAAATATTGGTAAAAATGAATATATTTACGTAAAATCACACTACATGAAAAACGTGAAAAAAGTCACTATTTTACCATATATGAGGATTTTAACTTCATATCATAGAGCGAGGTTTCGTATTATTTATATCCAAGAAAAGACATATGACAATGTTGTTTCCAATACAAATGATAAAAATCAATGTGTTTTCATTAGAATTAACTAAAATGTTCCTGATTTTCCGTTTATATTACCGATGGAAGGTGTAAACGAAAAACGCTCTAATCCGGCTGAAACTTCGATATATGCAATAAAAACAGAACTTCTCCCCTTTTCAATATTTTACTTAGTATTTTAACGAGAAACAAATAGATGATTGAAAATTAAGTATTTAAGGTTATTATCTAATCAATTATGTGTTTGCATCATTTATATCGTATATTTAATGAATTATTAACAATTAATTGAAAATTCACAAAAACGTGGAAAAGCGGCAAAATATTGCCTAATTCGATGATATTTTGTTTAAATCACATAAATGAAAAGGGGATGGTAAACGTTAAAATATTGCTAAATTCGATGATTTTTCGTACGAAACAAAATGCAAGAAAACTTGCTTAAAATGCAATATTATGCGAAATTCTGAGAATTGAAGGCCAAATCACATATCGTGATACTACATGAAATAGTATCGAAATATTGGTAAAAATGAATATATTTACATAATATCAAACTACATGAAAAACGTGAAAAAGTCACTATTCGACTTTAAAGTGACATTTGTGACTATTCGTCACTATTCGTTTTGGTGTCCCGGTTATTGATGACGTATCTGCTTACAGAGCCGACCTGGGACTGCTGTGATGGAGGTGGAGTCAGTCTACCCGAGGCAGCCAGTCTCCATACCTTGAACCTTGCTGCAGCTGTTGTGAAGTCGTCCCCCCGGAAGAACACTGTGGTGTGTTAGCCTGCCAGTGGAGTGGCAGTAAAAGGATTTACCCGGGACCGACTGTTGGAGACGATCATCCACTGGGGTACTGAAGACAGGAGAGTGATTTGTGGTGTCACACGAGGCTCCTGTCTAGGGCGTTCCCCCTTTATCGTTCGTGGAGTGGCCGTACCAGCCTTGTTGGCTCAGAACCTGCCAGCGGACCAGCTGGACGTGTGGTTGACGGCCTCCACGGCGGGGGCCCCAGTGGACATGTATTTTGGCTGACCTGTGGCCAGGGTAGGCTCAGCTTCTTTGAAGAATTCGTTGTGTGGCCACGAAGAAAGCACCAAGGACTCAGCGCCTAGCTTATGGATCCAGAGTCTTCAGCAGAAGACTACATTGTGAAGAATCCCCTTGTCAATATCCCTCCCCCTTGTGCACTCTTTTATTTTATATATTTAATCGGTGATGGTGAAAATTATAATATTAAGTTCTTAGCTTTCTTTCCCTACTCCCTTTAAGTTACTTGCGTCACGGATCTCATCCCTTGATAGCCACTACTGGCTTGGGAACGGATATATATATCTGACTCTAACAACATCAGAGTGAGAACCCCGTTGCGTCCCGAGAGGGTCGCAACATAATTGGCCCATATATGAGCATTTTATTCATCCCCATATATGAGCATTTAAACTTCAAATCATAGAGCGAGGTTTCGTATTATTTAGATCCAAGAAAAAACATATGACAATGTTGTTTCCAATACAAATGATAAAAATCAATGTGTTTTCATTAGAATTAACTAAAATGTTCCTGATTTTCCGTTGATATTACCGATGGAAGATGTACACGTAAAACCGCTCTAATCCGGCTGAAACGTCGATATATGCAATAAAAACCGAACTTCTCCCCTTTTCAATATCCTATTCAGTATTTTAACGAGAAACAAATGGTTGATTGAAAATGAAGTATTTAAGGTTAATTTCTAATCAATTATGTGTTTGCATCATTTTTATCGTATATATAATGAATTAATACAATAAACTGAAAATTCACAAAAAAGTGGAAAAACGGCAAAATATTGCCTAATTCGATGATATTTTGTTTAAATCACATAAAGGAAAAGGGGATGATAAACATCAAAATATTGCTAAATTCGATGATTTTTCGTACGAAACAAAATGCAAGAAAACGTGCTTAAAAGGCAATATTATGCGAAATTCTGAGATTTGAAGGCCAAATCACATATTGTGATACCACATGAAATAGTATCGAAATATTGGTAAAAATGAATATATTTACGTAATATCAAACTACATGAAAAACGTGAAACAAGTCACTATTTTACCATATTTGAGGATTTTAACTTCAAATCATAGAGCGAGGTTTCGTATTATTTATATCCAAGAAAAGACATATGACAATGTTGTCTCCAATACAAATGATAAAAATCAATGTGTTTTCATTAGATATAACTAAAATGTTCCTGATTTTCTGTTTATATTACCGATGGAAGGTGTACACGAAAAACGCTCTAATCCGGCTGAAACGTCGATATATGCAATAAAAACCGAACTTCTCCCCTTTTCAATATCCAATTCAGTATTTTAACGAGAAACAAATGGTTGATTGAAAATGAAGTATTTAAGGTTAATTTCTAATCAATTATGTGTTTGCATCATTTTTATCGTATATATAATGAATTATTAACAATAAACTGAAAATTCACAAAAACGTGAAAAAATGGCAAAATATTGCCTAATTCGATGATATTTTGTTTAAATCACATAAAGGAAAAGGGGATGATGAACGTGAAAATATTGCTAAATTCGATGATTTTTCGTACGAAACAAAATGCAAGAAAACTTGTTTAAAATGCAATATTATGCGAAATTCTGAGATTTGAAGGCCAAATCACATATCGTGATACTACATGAAATAGTATCGAAATATTGGTAAAAATGAATATATTTACGTAATATCAAACTACATGAAAAACGTGAAAAAGTCACTATTATACCATATATGAGGATTTTAACTTCAAATCTTATGGCGAGGTTTCGTATTATTTAGATCCAAGAAAAGACATATGACAATGTTGTTTCCAATACAAATGATAAAAATCAATGTGTTTTCATTAGAATTAACTAAAATGTTCCTGATTTTCCGTTTATATTACCGATGGAAGGTGTAAACGAAAAACGCTCTAATCCGGCTGAAACTTCGATATATGCAATAAAAACAGAACTTCTCCCCTTTTCAATATTTTACTTAGTATTTTAACGAGAAACAAATAGATGATTGAAAATTAAGTATTTAAGGTTATTATCTAATCAATTATGTGTTTGCATCATTTATATCGTATATTTAATGAATTATTAACAATTAATTGAAAATTCACAAAAACGTGGAAAAGCGGCAAAATATTGCCTAATTCGATGATATTTTGTTTAAATCACATAAATGAAAAGGGGATGGTAAACGTTAAAATATTGCTAAATTCGATGATTTTTCGTACGAAACAAAATGCAAGAAAACTTGCTTAAAATGCAATATTATGCGAAATTCTGAGAATTGAAGGCCAAATCACATATCGTGATACTACATGAAATAGTATCGAAATATTGGTAAAAATGAATATATTTACATAATATCAAACTACATGAAAAACGTGAAAAAAGTCACTATTCGACTTTAAAGTGACATTTGTGACTATTCGTCACTATTCGTTTTGGTGTCCCGGTTATTGATGACGTATCTGCTTACAGAGCCGACCTGGGACTGCTGTGATGGAAGTGGAGTCAGTCTACCCGAGGCAGCCAGTCTCCATACCTTGAACCTTGCTGCAGCTGTTGTGAAGTCGTCCCCCCGGAAGAACACTGTGGTGTGTTAGCCTGCCAGTGGAGTGGCAGTAAAAGGATTTACCCGGGACCGACTGTTGGAGACGATCATCCACTGGGGTACTGAAGACAGGAGAGTGATTTGTGGTGTCACACGAGGCTCCTGTCTAGGGCGTTCCCCCTTTATCGTTCGTGGAGTGGCCGTACCAGCCTTGTTGGCTCAGAACCTGCCAGCGGACCAGCTGGACGTGTGGTTGACGGCCTCCACGGCGGGGGCCCCAGTGGACATGTATTTTGGCTGACCTGTGGCCAGGGTAGGCTCAGCTTCTTTGAAGAATTCGTTGTGTGGCCACGAAGAAAGCACCAAGGACTCAGCGCCTAGCTTATGGATCCAGAGTCTTCAGCAGAAGACTACATTGTGAAGAATCCCCTTGTCAATATCCCTCCCCCTTGTGCACTCTTTTATTTTATATATTTAATCGGTGATGGTGAAAATTATAATATTAAGTTCTTAGCTTTCTTTCCCTACTCCCTTTAAGTTACTTGCGTCACGGATCTCATCCCTTGATAGCCACTACTGGCTTGGGAACGGATATATATATCTGACTCTAACAACATCAGAGTGAGAACCCCGTTGCGTCCCGAGAGGGTCGCAACATAATTGGCCCATATATGAGCATTTTATTCATCCCCATATATGAGCATTTAAACTTCAAATCATAGAGCAAGGTTTCGTATTATTTAGATCCAAGAAAAAACATATGACAATGTTGTTTCCAATACAAATGATAAAAATCAATGTGTTTTCATTAGAATTAACTAAAATGTTCCTGATTTTCCGTTGATATTACCGATGGAAGATGTACACGTAAAACCGCTCTAATCCGGCTGAAACGTCGATATATGCAATAAAAACCGAACTTCTCCCCTTTTCAATATCCTATTCAGTATTTTAACGAGAAACAAATGGTTGATTGAAAATGAAGTATTTAAGGTTAATTTCTAATCAATTATGTGTTTGCATCATTTTTATCGTATATATAATGAATTAATACAATAAACTGAAAATTCACAAAAAAGTGGAAAAACGGCAAAATATTGCCTAATTCGATGATATTTTGTTTAAATCACATAAAGGAAAAGGGGATGATAAACATCAAAATATTGCTAAATTCGATGATTTTTCGTACGAAACAAAATGCAAGAAAACGTGCTTAAAAGGCAATATTATACGAAATTCTGAGATTTGAAGGCCAAATCACATATTGTGATACCACATGAAATAGTATCGAAATATTGGTAAAAATGAATATATTTACGTAATATCAAACTACATGAAAAACGTGAAACAAGTCACTATTTTACCATATTTGAGGATTTTAACTTCAAATCATAGAGCGAGGTTTCGTATTATTTAGATCCAAGAAAAGACATATGACAATGTTGTTTCCAATACAAATGATAAAAACCAATGTGTTTTCATTAGAATTAACTAAAATGTTCCTGATTTTCTGTTTATATTACCGATGGAAGATGTACACGTAAAACTGCTCTAATCCGGCTGAAACGTCGATATATGCAATAAAAACAGAACTTGTCCCCTTTTCAGTATCCTACTCAGTATTTTAACGAGAAACAAATAAATGATTGAAAATTAAGTATTTAAGGTTAATTTCCAATCAATTATGTGTTTGCATCTTTTTTATCGTATATTTAATGAATTAATACCCATAAACTGAAAATTCACAAAAACGTAGAAAAACGGAAAAATATGGCCTAATTCGATGATATTTTGTTTAAATCACATAGAGGAAAAGGGGATGATAAACGTCAAAATATTGCTAAATTCGATGATTTTTCGTACGAAACAAAATGCAAGAAAACTTGCTTAAAATGCAATATTATGCGAAATTTTGAGATTTGAGGGCCAAATCACATATCGTGATACTACATGAAATAGTATCGAAATATTGGTAAAAATGAATATATTTACGTAAAATCACACTACATGAAAAACGTGAAAAAAGTCACTATTTTACCATATATGAGGATTTTAACTTCATATCATAGAGCGAGGTTTCGTATTATTTATATCCAAGAAAAGACATATGACAATGTTGTTTCCAATACAAATGATAAAAATCAATGTGTTTTCATTAGAATTAACTAAAATGTTCCTGATTTTCCGTTTATATTACCGATGGAAGGTGTAAACGAAAAACGCTCTAATCCGGCTGAAACTTCGATATATGCAATAAAAACAGAACTTCTCCCCTTTTCAATATTTTACTTAGTATTTTAACGAGAAACAAATAGATGATTGAAAATTAAGTATTTAAGGTTATTATCTAATCAATTATGTGTTTGCATCATTTATATCGTATATTTAATGAATTATTAACAATTAATTGAAAATTCACAAAAACGTGGAAAAGCGGCAAAATATTGCCTAATTCGATGATATTTTGTTTAAATCACATAAATGAAAAGGGGATGGTAAACGTTAAAATATTGCTAAATTCGATGATTTTTCGTACGAAACAAAATGCAAGAAAACTTGCTTAAAATGCAATATTATGCGAAATTCTGAGAATTGAAGGCCAAATCACATATCGTGATACTACATGAAATAGTATCGAAATATTGGTAAAAATGAATATATTTACATAATATCAAACTACATGAAAAACGTGAAAAAAGTCACTATTCGACTTTAAAGTGACATTTGTGACTATTCGTCACTATTCGTTTTGGTGTCCCGGTTATTGATGACGTATCTGCTTACAGAGCCGACCTGGGACTGCTGTGATGGAGGTGGAGTCAGTCTACCCGAGGCAGCCAGTCTCCATACCTTGAACCTTGCTGCAGCTGTTGTGAAGTCGTCCCCCCGGAAGAACACTGTGGTGTGTTAGCCTGCCAGTGGAGTGGCAGTAAAAGGATTTACCCGGGACCGACTGTTGGAGACGATCATCCACTGGGGTACTGAAGACAGGAGAGTGATTTGTGGTGTCACACGAGGCTCCTGTCTAGGGCGTTCCCCCTTTATCGTTCGTGGAGTGGCCGTACCAGCCTTGTTGGCTCAGAACCTGCCAGCGGACCAGCTGGACGTGTGGTTGACGGCCTCCACGGCGGGGGCCCCAGTGGACATGTATTTTGGCTGACCTGTGGCCAGGGTAGGCTCAGCTTCTTTGAAGAATTCGTTGTGTGGCCACGAAGAAAGCACCAAGGACTCAGCGCCTAGCTTATGGATCCAGAGTCTTCAGCAGAAGACTACATTGTGAAGAATCCCCTTGTCAATATCCCTCCCCCTTGTGCACTCTTTTATTTTATATATTTAATCGGTGATGGTGAAAATTATAATATTAAGTTCTTAGCTTTCTTTCCCTACTCCCTTTAAGTTACTTGCGTCACGGATCTCATCCCTTGATAGCCACTACTGGCTTGGGAACGGATATATATATCTGACTCTAACAACATCAGAGTGAGAACCCCGTTGCGTCCCGAGAGGGTCGCAACATAATTGGCCCATATATGAGCATTTTATTCATCCCCATATATGAGCATTTAAACTTCAAATCATAGAGCGAGGTTTCGTATTATTTAGATCCAAGAAAAAACATATGACAATGTTGTTTCCAATACAAATGATAAAAATCAATGTGTTTTCATTAGAATTAACTAAAATGTTCCTGATTTTCCGTTGATATTACCGATGGAAGATGTACACGTAAAACCGCTCTAATCCGGCTGAAACGTCGATATATGCAATAAAAACCGAACTTCTCCCCTTTTCAATATCCTATTCAGTATTTTAACGAGAAACAAATGGTTGATTGAAAATGAAGTATTTAAGGTTAATTTCTAATCAATTATGTGTTTGCATCATTTTTATCGTATATATAATGAATTAATACAATAAACTGAAAATTCACAAAAACGTGGAAAAACGGCAAAATATTGCCTAATTCGATGATATTTTGTTTAAATCACATAAAGGAAAAGGGGATGATAAACGTCAAAATATTGCTAAATTCGATGATTTTTCGTACGAAACAAAATGCAAGAAAACGTGCTTAAAAGGCAATATTATGCGAAATTCTGAGATTTGAAGGCCAAATCACATATTGTGATACCACATGAAATAGTATCGAAATATTGGTAAAAATGAATATATTTACGTAATATCAAACTACATGAAAAACGTGAAACAAGTCACTATTTTACCATATTTGAGGATTTTAACTTCAAATCATAGAGCGAGGTTTCGTATTATTTAGATCCAAGAAAAGACATATGACAATGTTGTTTCCAATACAAATGATAAAAACCAATGTGTTTTCATTAGAATTAACTAAAATGTTCCTGATTTTCTGTTTATATTACCGATGGAAGATGTACACGTAAAACTGCTCTAATCCGGCTGAAACGTCGATATATGCAATAAAAACAGAACTTGTCCCCTTTTCAGTATCCTACTCAGTATTTTAACGAGAAACAAATAAATGATTGAAAATTAAGTATTTAAGGTTAATTTCCAATCAATTATGTGTTTGCATCTTTTTTATCGTATATTTAATGAATTAATACCCATAAACTGAAAATTCACAAAAACGTAGAAAAACGGAAAAATATGGCCTAATTCGATGATATTTTGTTTAAATCACATAGAGGAAAAGGGGATGATAAACGTCAAAATATTGCTAAATTCGATGATTTTTCGTACGAAACAAAATGCAAGAAAACTTGCTTAAAATGCAATATTATGCGAAATTTTGAGATTTGAGGGCCAAATCACATATCGTGATACTACATGAAATAGTATCGAAATATTGGTAAAAATGAATATATTTACGTAAAATCACACTACATGAAAAACGTGAAAAAAGTCACTATTTTACCATATATGAGGATTTTAACTTCATATCATAGAGCGAGGTTTCGTATTATTTATATCCAAGAAAGGACATATGGCAATGTTGTCTCCAATACAAATGATAAAAATCAATGTGTTTTCATTAGAATTTACTAAAATGTTCCTGATTTTCTGTTTATATTACCGATGGAAGGTGTACACGAAAAACGCTCTAATCCGGCTGAAACGTCGATATATGCAATAAAAACCGAACTTCTCCCTCTTTTCAATATCTTACTCAGTATTTTAACGAGAAACAAATAGATGATTGATAATTAAGTATTTAGGTTATTATCTAATCAATTATGTGTTTGCATCATTTATATCGTATATTTAATGAATTATTAACAATAAACTGAAAATTCACAAAAACGTGGAAAAACGGCAAAATATTGCCTAATTCGATGATATTTTGTTTAAATCACATAAAGGAAAAGGAGATGATAAACGTCAAAATATTGCTAAATTCGATGATTTTTCGTACGAAACAAAATGCAAGAAAACTTGCTTAAAACGCAATATTATGCGAAATTCTGAGATTTGAATGCCAAATCACATATTGTGATACCACATGAAATAGTATCGAAATATTGGTAAAAATGAATATATTTACGTAATATCAAACTACATGAAAAACGTGAAAAAAGTCACTATTTTACCATATTTGAGGATTTTAACTTCAAATCATAGAGCGAGGTTTCATATTATTTATATCCAAGAAAAGACATATGACAATGTTGTTTCCAATATTACATCCGGGATGTAATATATACATCCCGGATGTTATATATTACATCTTCCATCTGTAATATAAACAGAAAATCAGGAACATTTTAGTTAATTCTAATGAAAACACATTGGTTTTCATCATTTGTATTGGAAACAACATTGTCATATGTCTTTTCTTGGATATAAATAATACGAAACCTCGCTCTATGATTTGAAGTTAAAATCCTCAAATATGGTAAAATAGTGACTTTTTTCACGTTTTTCATGTAGTTTGATATTACGTAAATATATTCATTTTTACCAATATTTCGATACTATTTCATGGGGTATCACAATATGTGATTTGGCCTTCAGATCTCAAAATTTCGCATAATATTGCATTTTAAGAAAGTTTTCTTGCATTTTGTTTCGTACGAAAAATCATCGAATTTAGCAATATTTTGACGTTCATCATCTCCTTTTCCTTTATGCGATTTAAACAAAATATCATCGAATTAGGCCATATTTTGTCATTTTTCTACGTTTTGGTGAATTTTCAGTCAATGGGTATTAATTCATTATATATACGATAAAAATGATACAAACACAAAATTGATTAGATAATAACCTTAAATACTTCATTTTCAATCATCTATTTGTTTCTCGTTAAAATACTGAGTAGGATACTGAAAAGGGGAGACGTTCGGTTTTTATTGCATATATCAACGTTTCAGCCGGATTAGAGCAGTTTTACGTGTACATCTTCCATCAGTAATATAAACGGAAAATCAGGAACATTTTAGTTAATTCTAATGAAAACACATTGGTTTTTATCATTTGTATTGGAAACAATATTGTCATATGCCTTTTCTTGGATCTAAATAATACGAAACCTCGCTCTATGAATTTGAATTTAAAATCCTCAAATATGGTAAAATAGTTACTTTTTTCACGTTTTTCATGTAGTTTGATATTACGTAATAATATTCATTTTTACCAATATTTCGATACTATTTCATGTGGTATCACAATATGTGATTTGGCCTTCAAATCTCAGAATTTCGCATAATATTGCGTTTTAAGCAAGTTTTCTTGCATTTTGTTTCGTACGAAAAATCATCGCATTTAGCAATATTTTGACGTTTATCATCTCCTTTTCCTTTATGTGATTTAAACAAAATATCATCGAATTAGGCAATATTTTGCCGTTTTTCCACGTTTTTGTTAATTTTCAGTTTATTGTTAATAATTCATTAAATATACGATATAAATGATGCAAACACATAATTGATTAGGTAATAACCTTAAATACTTAATTTTCAATCATCTATTTGTTTTTCGTTAAAATACTGAGTAAGATATTGAAAAGAGGGAGAAGTTCGGTTTTTATTGCATATATCGACGTTTCAGCCGGATTAGAGCAGTTTTACGTGTACATCTTCCATCGGTAATATAAACGGAAAATCAGGAACATTTTAGTTAATTCTAATGAACACATTGGTTTTTATCATTTGTATTGGAAACAACATTGTCATATGTCTTTTCTTGGATCTAAATACTACGAAACCTCGCTCTATGATTTGAAGCTAAAATCCTCAAATATGGTAAAATAGTGACTTTTTTCACGTTTTTCATGTAGTTTGATATTACATAAATATATTCATTTTTAAAAAAATATTTCGATTCTATTTCATGTGGTATCACAATATGTGATTTGGCCTTCAAATCTTAGAAGTTCGCATAATATTGCATTTTAAGCAAGTTTTCTTGCATTTTGTTTCGTACGAAAAGTCATCGAATTTAGCAATATTTTGACGTTTATCATCCCCTTTTCCTTTATGTGATTTAAACAAAATATTATCGAATTGGGCCATATTTTCCGTTTTTCTACGTTTTCGTGAATTTTCAGTCAATGGATATTAATTCATTATATATACGCTAAAAATGATGCAGACACAAAATTGATTAGATTAAACCTTAAATACTTCATTTTCAATCATCTATTTGTTTCTCATTAAAATACTGAGTAAGATATTGAAAAGGGGAGAAGTTCGGTTATTTTGCATATATCGACGTTTCAGCTGGATTAGAGCAGTTTTACGTGTACATCTTCCATCGGTAATATAAACGAAAAATCAGGAACATTTTAGTTAATTCTAATGAAAACACATTGGTTTTTATCATTTGAATTGGAAACAACATTGTCATATGTCTTTTCTTGGATCTAAATAATACGAAACCTCGCTCTATGATTTGAAGTTAAAATCCTCAAATATGGTAAAATAGTGACTTTTTTCACGTTTTTCATTTAGTTTGATATTACGTAAATATATTCATTTTTACCAATATTTCGATACTATTTCATGTGGTATCACAATATGTGATTTGGCCTTCAAATCTCAGAAT
Source organism: Procambarus clarkii (assembly GCF_020424385.1). Lineage (NCBI taxonomy): Eukaryota > Metazoa > Arthropoda > Malacostraca > Decapoda > Cambaridae > Procambarus > Procambarus clarkii. The sequence goes on from NW_025555860.1 coordinate 103,151, forward strand.
TTCGCATAATATTGCCTTTTAAGCACGTTTTCTTGCATTTTGTTTCGTACGAAAAATCATCGAATTTAGCAATATTTTGACGTTTATCATCCCCTTTTCCTTTATGTGATTTAAACAAAATATCATCGAATTAGGCAATATTTTGCCGTTTTTCCACGTTTTTGTGAATTTTCAGTTTATTGTATTAATTCATTATATATACGATAAAAATGATGCAAACACATAATTGATTAGAAATTAACCTTAAATACTTCATTTTCAATCAACCATTTGTTTCTCGTTAAAATACTGAATAGGATATTGAAAAGGGGAGAAGTTCGGTTTTTATTGCATATATCGACGTTTCAGCCGGATTAGAGCGGTTTTACGTGTACATCTTCCATCGGTAATATAAACGGAAAATCAGGAACATTTTAGTTAATTCTAATGAAAACACATTGGTTTTCATAATTTGTATTGGAAACAACATTGTCATATGTCTTTTCTTGGATATAAATAATACGAAACCTCGCTCTATGATTTGAAGTTAAAATCCTCATATATGGTAAAATAGTGACATTTTTCACGTTTTTCATGTAGTTTGATATTACGTAAATATATTCATTTTTACCAATTTTTCGATACTATTTCATGTAGTATCACAAATCACAAATATGTGATTTGGCCTTCAAATCTCAAAATTTCGCATAATATTGCATTTTAAGCAAGTTTTCTTGCATTTTGTTTCGTACGAAAAATCATCGAATTTAGCAATATTTTGACGTATACCATTCCCTTTTCCTTTATGTGATTTAAACAAAATATCATCGAATTAGGCAATATTTTGCCGTTTTTCCACGTTTTTGTGAATTTTCAGTTTATTGTTAATTATTCATTAAATATACGATATAAATGATGCAAACACATAATTGATTAGATAATAACCTTAAATACTTAATTTTCAATCATCTATTTGTTTGTCGTTAAAATACTAAGTAAAATATTGAAAAGGGGAGAAGTTCGGTTTTTATTGCATATATCGACGTTTCAGCCGGATTAGAGCGGTTTTACGTGTACATCTTCCATCGGTAATATAAACGGAAAATCAGGAACGTTTTAGTTAATTCTAATGAAAACACATTGGTTTTCATCATTTGTATTGGAAACAACATTGTCATATGTCTTTTCTTGGATATAAATAATACGAAACCTCGCTCTATGATTTGAAGTTAAAATCCTCAAATATGGTAAAATAGTGACTTTTTTCACGTTTTTCATGTAGTTTGATATTACGTAAATATATTCATTTTTACCAATATTTCGATACTATTTCATGTGGTATCACAATATGTGATTTGGCATTCAAATCTCAGAATTTCGCATAATATTGCGTTTTAAGCAAGTTTTCTTGCATTTTGTTTCGTACGAAAAATCATCGAATTTAACAATATTTTGACGTTTATCATCTCCTTTTCCTTTATGTGATTTAAACGAAATATCATCGAATTAGGCAATATTTTGCCGTTTTTCCACGTTTTTGTGAATATTCAGTTTATTGTTAATAATTCATTAAATATACGATATAAATGATGCAAACACATAATTGATTAGATAATAATCTAAATACTTAATTATCAATCATCTATTTGTTTCTCGTTAAAATACTGAGTAAGATATTGAAAAGAGGGAGAAGTTCGGTTTTTATTGCATATATCGACGTTTCAGCCGGATTAGAGCGGTTTTACGTATACATCTTCCATCGGTAATATAAACGGAAAATCAGGAACATTTTAGTTAATTCTAATGAAAACACATTGATTTTTATCATTTGTATTGGAAACAACATTGTCATATGTTTTTTCTTGGATCTTAATAATACGAAACCTCGCTCTATGATTTTAAGTTTAAATGCTCATATATGGGGTTGAATAAAATGCTCATATATGGGCCAATTATGTTACGACCCTCTCGGGACGCAACGGGGTTCTCACTCTGATGTTATATCCGTTCCCAAGCCAGTAGTGGCTATCAAGGGATGAGATCCGTGACGCAAGTAACTTAAAGGGAGTAGGGAAAGAAAGCTAAGAACTTAATATTATAATTTTCACCATCACCGATTAAATATATAAAATAAAAGAGTGCACAAGGGGGAGGGATATTGACAAGGGGATTCTTCACAATGTAGTCTTCTGCTGAAGACTCTGGATCCATAAGCTAGGCGCTGAGTCCTTGGTGCTTTCTTCGTGGCCACACAACGAATTCTTCAAAGAAGCTGAGCCTACCCTGGCCACAGGTCAGCCAAAATACATGTCCACTGGGGATACCGCCGTGGAGGCCGTCAACCACACGTCCAGCTGGTCCGCTGGCAGGTTCTGAGCCAACAAGGCTGGTACGGCCACTCCACGAACGATAAAGGGGGAACGCCCTAGACAGGAGCCTCGTGTGACACCACAAATCACTCTCCTGTCTTCAGTACCCCAGTGGATGATCGTCTCCAACAGTCGGTCCCGGGTAAATCCTTTTACTGCCACTCCACTGGCAGGCTAACACACCACAGTGTTCTTCCGGGGGGACGACTTCACAACAGCTGCAGCAAGGTTCAAGGTATGGAGACTGGCTGCCTCGGGTAGACTGACTCCACTTCCATCACAGCAGTCCCAGGTCGGCTCTGTAAGCAGATACATCATCAATAACCGGGACACCAAAACGAATAGTGACGAATAGTCACAAATGTCACTTTAAAGTCGAATAGTGACTTTTTTCACGTTTTTCATGTAGTTTGATATTATGTAAATATATTCATTTTTACCAATATTTCGATACTATTTCATGTAGTATCACGATATGTGATTTGGCCTTCAATTCTCAGAATTTCGCATAATATTGCATTTTAAGCAAGTTTTCTTGCATTTTGTTTCGTACAAAAAATCATCGAATTTAGCAATATTTTAACGTTTACCATCCCCTTTTCCTTTATGTGATTTAAACAAAATATCATCGAATTAGGCAATATTTTGCCGTTTTTTCACGTTTTTGTGAATTTTCAGTTTATTGTTTTTCAGTATATTCATTAAATATACGATATAAATGATGCAAACACATAATTGATTAGATAATAACCTTAAATACTTAATTTTCAATCATCTATTTGTTTCTCGTTAAAATACTAAGTAAAATATTGAAAAGGGGAGAAGTTCTGTTTTTATTGCATATATCGACGTTTCAGCCGGATTAGAGCGTTTTTCGTTTACACCTTCCATCGGTAATATAAACGGAAAATCAGGAACATTTTAGTTAGTTCTAATGAAAACACATTGATTTTTATCATTTGTATTGGAAACAACATTGTCATATGTCTTTTCTTGGATCTAAATAATACGAAACCTCGCCATAAGATTTGAAGTTAAAATCCTCATATATGGTATAATAGTGACTTTTTCACGTTTTTCATGTAGTTTGATATTACGTAAATATATTCATTTTTACCAATATTTCGATACTATTTCATGTAGTATCACGATATGTGATTTGGCCTTCAAATCTCAGAATTTCGCATAATATTGCATTTTAAACAAGTTTTCTTGCATTTTGTTTCGTACGAAAAATCATCGAAATTAGCAATATTTTCACGTTCATCATCCCCTTTTCCTTTATGTGATTTAAACAAAATATCATCGAATTAGGCAATATTTTGCCGTTTTTCACGATTTTGTGAATTTTCAGTTTATTGTAATAATTCATTATATATACGATAAAAATGATGCAAACACATAATTGATTATAAATTAACCTTAAATACTTCATTTTCAATCAACCATTTGTTTCTCATTAAAATACTGAATTGGATATTGAAAAGGGGAGAAGTTCGGTTTTTATTGCATATATCGACGTTTCAGCCGGATTAGAGCGGTTTTACGTGTACATCTTCTATCGGTAATATAAACGAAAAATCAGGAACATTTTAGTTAATTCTAATGAAAACACATTGGTTTTCATCATTTGTATTGGAAACAACATTGTCATATGTCTTTTCTTGGATATAAATAATACGAAACCTCGCTCTATGATTTGAAGTTAAAATCCTCATATATGCTAAAATAGTGACTTTTTTCACGTTTTTCATGTAGTTTGATAATACGTAAATATATTCATTTTTACCAATATTTCGATACTATTTCATGTGGTATCACAATATGTGATTTGGCCTTCAGATCTCAAAATTTCGCATAATATTGCATTTTAAGCAAGTTTTCTTGCCTTTTGTTTCGTACGAAAAATCATCGAATTTAGCAATATTTTGACGTTCATCATCTCCTTTTCCTTTATGCGATTTAAACAAAATGTCATCGAATTAGGCAATATTTTGCCGTTTTTTCACGTTTTTGTGAATTTTCAGTTTATTGTTAATAATTCATTATATATACGATAAAAATGATGCAAACACATAATTGATTATAAATTAACCTTAAATACTTCATTTTCAATCAACCATTTGTTTCTCGTTAAAATACTAAGTTGGATATTGAAAAGGGGAGAAGTTCGGTTTTTATTGCATATATCGACGTTTCAGCCGGATTAGAGCGGTTTTACGTGTACATCTTCCATCGGTAATATAAACGGAAAATCAGGAACGTTTTAGTTAATTCTAATGAAAACACATTGGTTTTCATCATTTGTATTGGAAACAACATTGTCATATGTCTTTTCTTGGATATAAATAATACGAAACCTCGCTCTATGATTTGAAGTTAAAATCCTCAAATATGGTAAAATAGTGACTTTTTTCACGTTTTTCATGTAGTTTGATATTACGTAAATATATTCATTTTTACCAATATTTCGATACTATTTCATGTGGTATCACAATATGTGATTTGGCATTCAAATCTCAGAATTTCGCATAATATTGCGTTTTAAGCAAGTTTTCTTGCATTTTGTTTCGTACGAAAAATCATCGAATTTAACAATATTTTGACGTTTATCATCTCCTTTTCCTTTATGTGATTTAAACGAAATATCATCGAATTAGGCAATATTTTGCCGTTTTTCCACGTTTTTGTGAATATTCAGTTTATTGTTAATAATTCATTAAATATACGATATAAATGATGCAAACACATAATTGATTAGATAATAATCTAAATACTTAATTATCAATCATCTATTTGTTTCTCGTTAAAATACTGAGTAAGATATTGAAAAGAGGGAGAAGTTCGGTTTTTATTGCATATATCGACGTTTCAGCCGGATTAGAGCGGTTTTACGTATACATCTTCCATCGGTAATATAAACGGAAAATCAGGAACATTTTAGTTAATTCTAATGAAAACACATTGATTTTTATCATTTGTATTGGAAACAACATTGTCATATGTTTTTTCTTGGATCTTAATAATACGAAACCTCGCTCTATGATTTTAAGTTTAAATGCTCATATATGGGGTTGAATAAAATGCTCATATATGGGCCAATTATGTTACGACCCTCTCGGGACGCAACGGGGTTCTCACTCTGATGTTATATCCGTTCCCAAGCCAGTAGTGGCTATCAAGGGATGAGATCCGTGACGCAAGTAACTTAAAGGGAGTAGGGAAAGAAAGCTAAGAACTTAATATTATAATTTTCACCATCACCGATTAAATATATAAAATAAAAGAGTGCACAAGGGGGAGGGATATTGACAAGGGGATTCTTCACAATGTAGTCTTCTGCTGAAGACTCTGGATCCATAAGCTAGGCGCTGAGTCCTTGGTGCTTTCTTCGTGGCCACACAACGAATTCTTCAAAGAAGCTGAGCCTACCCTGGCCACAGGTCAGCCAAAATACATGTCCACTGGGGATACCGCCGTGGAGGCCGTCAACCACACGTCCAGCTGGTCCGCTGGCAGGTTCTGAGCCAACAAGGCTGGTACGGCCACTCCACGAACGATAAAGGGGGAACGCCCTAGACAGGAGCCTCGTGTGACACCACAAATCACTCTCCTGTCTTCAGTACCCCAGTGGATGATCGTCTCCAACAGTCGGTCCCGGGTAAATCCTTTTACTGCCACTCCACTGGCAGGCTAACACACCACAGTGTTCTTCCGGGGGGACGACTTCACAACAGCTGCAGCAAGGTTCAAGGTATGGAGACTGGCTGCCTCGGGTAGACTGACTCCACTTCCATCACAGCAGTCCCAGGTCGGCTCTGTAAGCAGATACATCATCAATAACCGGGACACCAAAACGAATAGTGACGAATAGTCACAAATGTCACTTTAAAGTCGAATAGTGACTTTTTTCACGTTTTTCATGTAGTTTGATATTATGTAAATATATTCATTTTTACCAATATTTCGATACTATTTCATGTAGTATCACGATATGTGATTTGGCCTTCAATTCTCAGAATTTCGCATAATATTGCATTTTAAGCAAGTTTTCTTGCATTTTGTTTCGTACAAAAAATCATCGAATTTAGCAATATTTTAACGTTTACCATCCCCTTTTCCTTTATGTGATTTAAACAAAATATCATCGAATTAGGCAATATTTTGCCGTTTTTTCACGTTTTTGTGAATTTTCAGTTTATTGTTTTTCAGTATATTCATTAAATATACGATATAAATGATGCAAACACATAATTGATTAGATAATAACCTTAAATACTTAATTTTCAATCATCTATTTGTTTCTCGTTAAAATACTAAGTAAAATATTGAAAAGGGGAGAAGTTCTGTTTTTATTGCATATATCGACGTTTCAGCCGGATTAGAGCGTTTTTCGTTTACACCTTCCATCGGTAATATAAACGGAAAATCAGGAACATTTTAGTTAGTTCTAATGAAAACACATTGATTTTTATCATTTGTATTGGAAACAACATTGTCATATGTCTTTTCTTGGATCTAAATAATACGAAACCTCGCCATAAGATTTGAAGTTAAAATCCTCATATATGGTATAATAGTGACTTTTTCACGTTTTTCATGTAGTTTGATATTACGTAAATATATTCATTTTTACCAATATTTCGATACTATTTCATGTAGTATCACGATATGTGATTTGGCCTTCAAATCTCAGAATTTCGCATAATATTGCATTTTAAACAAGTTTTCTTGCATTTTGTTTCGTACGAAAAATCATCGAAATTAGCAATATTTTCACGTTCATCATCCCCTTTTCCTTTATGTGATTTAAACAAAATATCATCGAATTAGGCAATATTTTGCCGTTTTTCACGATTTTGTGAATTTTCAGTTTATTGTTAATAATTCATTATATATACGATAAAAATGATGCAAACACATAATTGATTATAAATTAACCTTAAATACTTCATTTTCAATCAACCATTTGTTTCTCATTAAAATACTGAATTGGATATTGAAAAGGGGAGAAGTTCGGTTTTTATTGCATATATCGACCTTTCAGCCGGATTAGAGCGGTTTTACGTGTACATCTTCTATCGGTAATATAAACGAAAAATCAGGAACATTTTAGTTAATTCTAATGAAAACACATTGGTTTTCATCATTTGTATTGGAAACAACATTGTCATATGTCTTTTCTTGGATATAAATAATACGAAACCTCGCTCTATGATTTGAAGTTAAAATCCTCATATATGCTAAAATAGTGACTTTTTTCACGTTTTTCATGTAGTTTGATAATACGTAAATATATTCATTTTTACCAATATTTCGATACTATTTCATGTGGTATCACAACATGTGATTTGGCCTTCAGATCTCAAAATTTCGCATAATATTGCATTTTAAGCAAGTTTTCTTGCCTTTTGTTTCGTACGAAAAATCATCGAATTTAGCAATATTTTGACGTTCATCATCTCCTTTTCCTTTATGCGATTTAAACAAAATGTCATCGAATTAGGCAATATTTTGCCGTTTTTTCACGTTTTTGTGAATTTTCAGTTTATTGTTAATAATTCATTATATATACGATAAAAATGATGCAAACACATAATTGATTATAAATTAACCTTAAATACTTCATTTTCAATCAACCATTTGTTTCTCGCTAAAATACTGAATTGGATATTGAAAAGGGGAGAAGTTCGGTTTTTATTGCATATATCGACGTTTCAGCCGGATTAGAGCGGTTTTACGTGTACATCTTCCATCGGTAATATAAACGGAAAATCAGGAACGTTTTAGTTAATTCTAATGAAAACACATTGGTTTTCATCATTTGTATTGGAAACAACATTGTCATATGTCTTTTCTTGGATATAAATAATACGAAACCTCGCTCTATGATTTGAAGTTAAAATCCTCAAATATGGTAAAATAGTGACTTTTTTCACGTTTTTCATGTAGTTTGATATTACGTAAATATATTCATTTTTACCAATATTTCGATACTATTTCATGTGGTATCACAATATGTGATTTGGCATTCAAATCTCAGAATTTCGCATAATATTGCGTTTTAAGCAAGTTTTCTTGCATTTTGTTTCGTACGAAAAATCATCGAATTTAGCAATATTTTGACGTTTATCATCTCCTTTTCCTTTATGTGATTTAAACGAAATATCATCGAATTAGGCAATATTTTGCCGTTTTTCCACGTTTTTGTGAATATTCAGTTTATTGTTAATAATTCATTAAATATACGATATAAATGATGCAAACACATAATTGATTAGATAATAATCTAAATACTTAATTATCAATCATCTATTTGTTTCTCGTTAAAATACTGAGTAAGATATTGAAAAGAGGGAGAAGTTCGGTTTTTATTGCATATATCGACGTTTCAGCCGGATTAGAGCGGTTTTACGTATACATCTTCCATCGGTAATATAAACGGAAAATCAGGAACATTTTAGTTAATTCTAATGAAAACACATTGATTTTTATCATTTGTATTGGAAACAACATTGTCATATGTTTTTTCTTGGATCTTAATAATACGAAACCTCGCTCTATGATTTTAAGTTTAAATGCTCATATATGGGGTTGAATAAAATGCTCATATATGGGCCAATTATGTTACGACCCTCTCGGGACGCAACGGGGTTCTCACTCTGATGTTATATCCGTTCCCAAGCCAGTAGTGGCTATCAAGGGATGAGATCCGTGACGCAAGTAACTTAAAGGGAGTAGGGAAAGAAAGCTAAGAACTTAATATTATAATTTTCACCATCACCGATTAAATATATAAAATAAAAGAGTGCACAAGGGGGAGGGATATTGACAAGGGGATTCTTCACAATGTAGTCTTCTGCTGAAGACTCTGGATCCATAAGCTAGGCGCTGAGTCCTTGGTGCTTTCTTCGTGGCCACACAACGAATTCTTCAAAGAAGCTGAGCCTACCCTGGCCACAGGTCAGCCAAAATACATGTCCACTGGGGATACCGCCGTGGAGGCCGTCAACCACACGTCCAGCTGGTCCGCTGGCAGGTTCTGAGCCAACAAGGCTGGTACGGCCACTCCACGAACGATAAAGGGGGAACGCCCTAGACAGGAGCCTCGTGTGACACCACAAATCACTCTCCTGTCTTCAGTACCCCAGTGGATGATCGTCTCCAACAGTCGGTCCCGGGTAAATCCTTTTACTGCCACTCCACTGGCAGGCTAACACACCACAGTGTTCTTCCGGGGGGACGACTTCACAACAGCTGCAGCAAGGTTCAAGGTATGGAGACTGGCTGCCTCGGGTAGACTGACTCCACTTCCATCACAGCAGTCCCAGGTCGGCTCTGTAAGCAGATACATCATCAATAACCGGGACACCAAAACGAATAGTGACGAATAGTCACAAATGTCACTTTAAAGTCGAATAGTGACTTTTTTCACGTTTTTCATGTAGTTTGATATTATGTAAATATATTCATTTTTACCAATATTTCGATACTATTTCATGTAGTATCACGATATGTGATTTGGCCTTCAATTCTCAGAATTTCGCATAATATTGCATTTTAAGCAAGTTTTCTTGCATTTTGTTTCGTACAAAAAATCATCGAATTTAGCAATATTTTAACGTTTACCATCCCCTTTTCCTTTATGTGATTTAAACAAAATATCATCGAATTAGGCAATATTTTGCCGTTTTTTCACGTTTTTGTGAATTTTCAGTTTATTGTTTTTCAGTATATTCATTAAATATACGATATAAATGATGCAAACACATAATTGATTAGATAATAACCTTAAATACTTAATTTTCAATCATCTATTTGTTTCTCGTTAAAATACTAAGTAAAATATTGAAAAGGGGAGAAGTTCTGTTTTTATTGCATATATCGACGTTTCAGCCGGATTAGAGCGTTTTTCGTTTACACCTTCCATCGGTAATATAAACGGAAAATCAGGAACATTTTAGTTAGTTCTAATGAAAACACATTGATTTTTATCATTTGTATTGGAAACAACATTGTCATATGTCTTTTCTTGGATCTAAATAATACGAAACCTCGCCATAAGATTTGAAGTTAAAATCCTCATATATGGTATAATAGTGACTTTTTCACGTTTTTCATGTAGTTTGATATTACGTAAATATATTCATTTTTACCAATATTTCGATACTATTTCATGTAGTATCACGATATGTGATTTGGCCTTCAAATCTCAGAATTTCGCATAATATTGCATTTTAAACAAGTTTTCTTGCATTTTGTTTCGTACGAAAAATCATCGAAATTAGCAATATTTTCACGTTCATCATCCCCTTTTCCTTTATGTGATTTAAACAAAATATCATCGAATTAGGCAATATTTTGCCGTTTTTCACGATTTTGTGAATTTTCAGTTTATTGTTAATAATTCATTATATATACGATAAAAATGATGCAAACACATAATTGATTATAAATTAACCTTAAATACTTCATTTTCAATCAACCATTTGTTTCTCATTAAAATACTGAATTGGATATTGAAAAGGGGAGAAGTTCGGTTTTTATTGCATATATCGACCTTTCAGCCGGATTAGAGCGGTTTTACGTGTACATCTTCTATCGGTAATATAAACGAAAAATCAGGAACATTTTAGTTAATTCTAATGAAAACACATTGGTTTTCATCATTTGTATTGGAAACAACATTGTCATATGTCTTTTCTTGGATATAAATAATACGAAACCTCGCTCTATGATTTGAAGTTAAAATCCTCATATATGCTAAAATAGTGACTTTTTTCACGTTTTTCATGTAGTTTGATAATACGTAAATATATTCATTTTTACCAATATTTCGATACTATTTCATGTGGTATCACAATATGTGATTTGGCCTTCAGATCTCAAAATTTCGCATAATATTGCATTTTAAGCAAGTTTTCTTGCCTTTTGTTTCGTACGAAAAATCATCGAATTTAGCAATATTTTGACGTTTATCATCTCCTTTTCCTTTATGTGATTTAAACAAAATATCATCGAATTAGGCAATATTTTGCCGTTTTTTCACGTTTTTGTGATTTTTCAGTTTATTGTTAATAATTCATTATATATACGATAAAAATGATGCAAACACATAATTGATTAGAAATTAACCTTAAATACTTCATTTTCAATCAACCATTTGTTTCTCGTTAAAATACTGAATTGGATATTGAAAAGGGGAGAAGTTCGGTTTTTATTGCATATATCGACGTTTCAGCCGGATTAGAGCGTTTTTCGTGTACACCTTCCATCGGTAATATAAACAGAAAATCAGGAACATTTTAGTTAATTCTAATGAAAACACATTGATTTTTATCATTTGTATTGGAGACAACATTGTCATGTCTTTTCTTGGATATAAATAATACGAAACCTCGCTCTATGATTTGAAGTTAAAATCCTCAAATATGGTAAAATAGTGACTCTTTTCACGTTTTTCATGTAGTTTGATATTACGTAAATATATTCATTTTTACTAATATTTCGATACTATTTCATGTGGTATCACAATATGTGATTTGGCCTTCAGATCTCAAAATTTCGCATAATATTGCATTTTAAGCAAGTTTTCTTGCATTTTGTTTCGTACGAAAAATCATCGAATTTAGCAATATTTTGACGTTTATCATCCCCTTTTCCTCTATGTGATTTAAACAAAATATCATCGAATTAGGCCATATTTTTCCGTTTTTCTACGTTTTTGTGAATTTTCAGTCAATGGGTGTTAATTCATTATATATACGATAAAAATGATGCAAACACAAAATTGATTAGATAATAACCTTAAATACTTCATTTTCAATCATCTATTTGTTTCTCATTAAAATACTGAGTAAGATACTGAAAAGGGGAGAAGTTCGGTTTTTATTGCATATATCAACGTTTCAGCCGGATTAGAGCAGTTTTACGTGTACATCTTTCATCGGTAATATAAACGGAAAATCAGGAACATTTTAGTTAATTCTAATGAAAACACATTGGTTTTTATCATTTGTATTGGAAACAACATTGTCATATGTCTTTTCTTGGATATAAATAATGCGAAACCTCGCTCTATGATTTGAAGTTAAAATCCTCATATATGGTAAAATAGTAACTTTTTTCACGTTTTTCATGTAGTTTGATATTACGTAAATATATTCATTTTTACCCAATATTTCGATACTATTTCATGTGGTATCACAATATGTGATTTGGCCTTCAGATCTCAAAATTTCGCATAATATTGCATTTTAAGCAAGTTTTCTTGCCTTTTGTTTCGTACGAAAAATCTACGAATTTAGCAATATTTTGACGTTCATCATCTCCTTTTCCTTTATGCGATTTAAACAAAATATCATCGAATTAGGCAATATTTTGCCGTTTTTTCACGTTTTTGTGAATTTTCAGTTTATTGTTAATAATTCATTATATATACGATAAAAATGATGCAAACACATAATTGATTAGAAATTAACCTTAAATACTTCATTTTCAATCAACCATTTGTTTCTCGCTAAAATACTGAATTGGATATTGAAAAGGGGAGAAGTTCGGTTTTTATTGCATATATCGACGTTTCAGCCGGATTAGAGCGGTTTTACGTGTACATCTTCCATCGGTAATATAAACGGAAAATCAGGAATGTTTTAGTTAATTCTAATGAAAACACATTGGTTTTCATCATTTGTATTGGAAACAACATTGTCATATGTCTTTTCTTGGATATAAATAATACGAAACCTCGCTCTATGATTTGAAGTTAAAATCCTCAAATATGGTAAAATAGTGACTTTTTTCACGTTTTTCATGTAGTTTGATATTACGTAAATATATTCATTTTTACCAATATTTCGATACTATTTCATGTGGTATCACAATATGTGATTTGGCATTCAAATCTCAGAATTTCGCATAATATTGCGTTTTAAGCAAGTTTTCTTGCATTTTGTTTCGTACGAAAAATCATCGAATTTAACAATATTTTGACGTTTATCATCTCCTTTTCCTTTATGTGATTTAAACAAAATATCATCGAATTAGGCAATATTTTGCCGTTTTTCCACGTTTTTGTGAATATTCAGTTTATTGTTAATAATTCATTAAATATACGATATAAATGATGCAAACACATAATTGATTAGATAATAATCTAAATACTTAATTATCAATCATCTATTTGTTTCTCGTTAAAATACTGAGTAAGATATTGAAAAGAGGGAGAAGTTCGATTTTTATTGCATATATCGACGTTTCAGCCGGATTAGAGCGGTTTTACGTGTACATCTTCCATCGGTAATATAAACGGAAAATCAGGAACATTTTAGTTAATTCTAATGAAAACACATTGATTGTTATCATTTGGATTTTAAACAACATTGTCATATGTTTTTTCTTGGATCTTAATAATACGAAACCTCGCTCTATGATTTTAAGTTTAAATGCTCATATATGGGGTTGAATAAAATGCTCATATATGGGCCAATTATGTTACGACCCTCTCGGGACGCAACGGGGTTCTCACTCTGATGTTGTTAGAGTCAGATATATATATCCGTTCCCAAGCCAGTAGTGGCTATCAAGGGATGAGATCCGTGACGCAAGTAACTTAAAGGGAGTAGGGAAAGAAAGCTAAGAACTTAATATTATAATTTTCACCATCACCGATTAAATATATAAAATAAAAGAGTGCACAAGGGGGAGGGATATTGACAAGGGGATTCTTCACAATGTAGTCTTCTGCTGAAGACTCTGGATCCATAAGCTAGGCGCTGAGTCCTTGGTGCTTTCTTCGTGGCCACACAACGAATTCTTCAAAGAAGCTGAGCCTACCCTGGCCACAGGTCAGCCAAAATACATGTCCACTGGGGATACCGCCGTGGAGGCCGTCAACCACACGTCCAGCTGGTCCGCTGGCAGGTTCTGAGCCAACAAGGCTGGTACGGCCACTCCACTAACGATAAAGGGGGAACGCCCTAGACAGGAGCCTCGTGTGACACCACAAATCACTCTCCTGTCTTCAGTACCCCAGTGGATGATCGTCTCCAACAGTCGGTCCCGGGTAAATCCTTTTACTGCCACTCCACTGGCAGGCTAACACACCACAGTGTTCTTCCGGGGGGACGACTTCACAACAGCTGCAGCAAGGTTCAAGTTATGGAGACTGGCTGCCTCGGGTAGACTGACTCCACTTCCATCACAGCAGTCCCAGGTCGGCTCTGTAAGCAGATACGTCATCAATAACCGGGACACCAAAACGAATAGTGACGAATAGTCACAAATGTCACTTTAAAGTCGAATAGTGACTTTTTTCACGTTTTTCATGTAGTTTGATATTATGTAAATATATTCATTTTTACCAATATTTCGATACTATTTCATGTAGTATCACGATATGTGATTTGGCCTTCAATTCTCAGAATTTCGCATAATATTGCATTTTAAGCAAGTTTTCTTGCATTTTGTTTCGTACAAAAAATCATCGAATTTAGCAATATTTTAACGTTTACCATCCCCTTTTCCTTTATGTGATTTAAACAAAATATCATCGAATTAGGCAATATTTTGCCGTTTTTTCACGTTTTTGTGAATTTTCAGTTTATTGTTTTTCAATATATTCATTAAATATACGATATAAATGATGCAAACACATAATTGATTAGATAATAACCTTAAATACTTAATTTTCAATCATCTATTTGTTTCTCGTTAAAATACTAAGTAAAATATTGAAAAGGGGAGAAGTTCTGTTTTTATTGCATATATCGACGTTTCAGCTGGATTAGAGCGTTTTTCGTTTACACCTTCCATCGGTAATATAAACGGAAAATCAGGAACATTTTAGTTAATTCTAATGAAAACACATTGATTTTTATCATTTGTATTGGAAACTACATTGTCATATGTCTTTTCTTGGATCTAAATAATACGAAACCTCGCCATAAGATTTGAAGTTAAAATCCTCATATATGGTATAATAGTGACTTTTTCACGTTTTTCATGTAGTTTGATATTACGTAAATATGTTCATTTTTACCAATATTTCGATACTATTTCATGTAGTATCACGATATGTGATTTGGCCTTCAAATCTCAGAATTTCGCATAATATTGCATTTTAAACAAGTTTTCTTGCATTTTGTTTCGTACGAAAAATCATCGAATTTAGCAATATTTTCACGTTCATCATCCCCTTTTCCTTTATGTGATTTAAACAAAATATCATCGAATTAGGCAATATTTTGCCGTTTTTCACGATTTTGTGAATTTTCAGTTTATTGTTAATAATTCATTATATATACGATAAAAATGATGCAAACACATAATTGATTAGAAATTAACCTTAAATACTTCATTTTCAATCAACCATTTGTTTCTCATTAAAATACTGAATTGGATATTGAAAAGGGGAGAAGTTCGGTTTTTATTGCATATATCGACCTTTCAGCCGGATTAGAGCGGTTTTACGTGTACATCTTCTATCGGTAATATAAACGAAAAATCAGGAACATTTTAGTTAATTCTAATGAAAACACATTGGTTTTCATCATTTGTATTGGAAACAACATTGTCATATGTCTTTTCTTGGATATAAATAATACGAAACCTCGCTCTATGATTTGAAGTTAAAATCCTCATATATGCTAAAATAGTGACTTTTTCACGTTTTTCATGTAGTTTGATAATACGTAAATATATTCATTTTTACCAATATTTCGATACTATTTCATGTGGTATCACAATATGTGATTTGGCCTTCAGATCTCAAAATTTCGCATAATATTGCATTTTAAGCAAGTTTTCTTGCCTTTTGTTTCGTACGAAAAATCATCGAATTTAGCAATATTTTGACGTTTATCATCTCCTTTTCCTTTATGTGATTTAAACAAAATATCATCGAATTAGGCAATATTTTGCCGTTTTTCCACGTTTTTGTGAATTTTCAGTTTATTGTTAATAATTCATTAAATATACGATATAAATGATGCAAACACATAATTGATTAGGTAATAACCTTAAATACTTAATTTTCAATCATCTATTTGTTTCTCGTTAAAATACTGAGTAAGATATTGAAAAGAGGGAGAAGTTCGGTTTTTTGCATATATCGACGTTTCAGCCGGATTAGAGCAGTTTTACGTGTACATCTTCCATCGGTAATATAAACGGAAAATCAGGAACATTTTAGTTAATTCTAATGAAAATACATTGGTTTTTTTCATGTGTATTGGAAACAACATTGTCATATGTCTTTTCTTGGATCTAAATAATACGAAACCTCGCTCTATGATTTGAAGTTAAAATCCTCAAATATGGTAAAATAGTGACTTTTTTCACGTTTTTCATGTAGTTTGATATTACGTAAATATATTCATTTTTACCAATATTTCGATACTATTTCATGTGGTATCACAATATGTGATTTGGCCTTCAAATCTCAGAATTTCGCATAATATTGCCTTTTAAGCACGTTTTCTTGCATTTTGTTTCGTACGAAAAATCATCGAATTTAGCAATATTTTGACGTTTATCATCCCCTTTTCCTTTATGTGATTTAAACAAAATATCATCGAATTAGGCAATATTTTGCCGTTTTTCCACGTTTTTCTGAGTTTTCAGTTTATTGTATTAATTCATTATATATACGATAAAAATTATGCAAACACATAATTGATTAGAAATTAACCTTAAATATTTCATTTTCAATCAACCATTTGTTTCTCGTTAAAATACTGAATAGGATATTGAAAAGGGGAGAAGTTCGGTTTTTATTGCATATATCGACGTTTCAGCCGGATTAGAGCGGTTTTACGTTTACGTCTTCCATCGGTAATATAAACGGAAAATCAGGATCATTTGAGTTAATTCTAATGAAAACACATTGATTTTTATCATTTGTATTGGAAACAACATTGTCATATGTTTTTTCTTGGATCTAAATAATAAGAAACCTCGCTCTATGATTTGAAGTTAAAATCCTCATATATGGTAAAATAGTAACTTTTTTTTACGTTTTTCATGTAGTTTGATATTACGTAAATATATTCATTTTTACCAATATTTCGATACTATTTCATGTGGTATCACAATATGTGATTTGGCCTTCAGATCTCAAAATTTCGCATAATATTGCATTTTAAGCAAGTTTTCTTGCCTTTTGTTTCGTACGAAAAATCATCGAATTTAGCAATATTTTGACGTTCATCATCTCCTTTTTCTTTATGCGATTTAAACAAAATATCATCGAATTAGGCAATATTTTGCCGTTTTTTCACGTTTTTGTGAATTTTCAGTTTATTGTTAATAATTCATTTTATATACGATAAAAATAATGCAAACACATAATTGATTAGATAATAACCTAAATACTTAATTATCAATCATCTATTTGTTTCTCGTTAAAATACTGAGTAAGATATTGAAAAGAGGGAGAAGTTCGGTTTTTATTGCATATATCGACGTTTCAGCCGGATTAGAGCGGTTTTCGTGTACACCTTCCATCGGTAATATAAACAGAAAATCAGGAACATTTTAGTTAATTCTAATGAAAACACATTGATTTTTATCATTTGTATTGCAGACAACATTGTCATATGTCCTTTCTTGGATATAAATAATACGAAACCTCGCTCTATGATATGAAGTTAAAATCCTCATATATGGTAAAATAGTGACTTTTTTCAGTTTTTTCATGTAGTGTAATTTTACGTAAATATATTCATTTTTACCAATATTTCGATACTATTTCATGTAGTATCACGATATGTGATTTGGCCCTCAAATCTCAAAATTTCGCATAATATTGCATTTTAAGCAAGTTTTCTTGCATTTTGTTTCGTACGAAAAATCATCGAATTTAGCAATATTTTGACGTTTATCATCCCCTTTTCCTCTATGTGATTTAAACAAAATATCATCGAATTAGGCCATATTTTTCCGTTTTTCTACGTTTTTGTGAATTTTCAGTTTATGGGTATTAATTCATTAAATATACGATAAAAAAGATGCAAACACATAATTGATTGGAAATTAACCTTAAATACTTAATTTTCAATCATCTATTTGTTTGTCGTTAAAATACTAAGTAAAATATTGAAAAGGGGAGAAGTTCTGTTTTTATTGCATATATTGACGTTTCAGCCGGATTAGAGCGTTTTTCGTTTACACCTTCCATCGGTAATATAAACGGAAAATCAGGAACATTTTAGTTAATTCTAATGAAAACACATTGGTTTTTATCATTTGTATTGGAAACAACATTGTCATATGTCTTTTCTTGGATATAAATAATGCGAAACCTCGCTCTATGATTTGAAGTTAAAATCCTCATATATGGTAAAATAGTAACTTTTTTCACGTTTTTCATGTAGTTTGATATTACGTAAATATATTCATTTTTACCAATATTTCGATACTATTTCATGTGGTATCACAATATGTGATTTGGCCTTCAGATCTCAAAATTTCGCATAATATTGCATTTTAAGCAAGTTTTCTTGCCTTTTGTTTCGTACGAAAAATCTACGAATTTAGCAATATTTTGACGTTCATCATCTCCTTTTCCTTTATGCGATTTAAACAAAATATCATCGAATTAGGCAATATTTTGCCGTTTTTTCACGTTTTTGTGAATTTTCAGTTTATTGTTAATAATTCATTATATATACGATAAAAATGATGCAAACACATAATTGATTAGAAATTAACCTTAAATACTTCATTTTCAATCAACCATTTGTTTCTCGCTAAAATACTGAATTGGATATTGAAAAGGGGAGAAGTTCGGTTTTTATTGCATATATCGACGTTTCAGCCGGATTAGAGCGGTTTTACGTGTACATCTTCCATCGGTAATATAAACGGAAAATCAGGAATGTTTTAGTTAATTCTAATGAAAACACATTGGTTTTCATCATTTGTATTGGAAACAACATTGTCATATGTCTTTTCTTGGATATAAATAATACGAAACCTCGCTCTATGATTTGAAGTTAAAATCCTCAAATATGGTAAAATAGTGACTTTTTTCACGTTTTTCATGTAGTTTGATATTACGTAAATATATTCATTTTTACCAATATTTCGATACTATTTCATGTGGTATCACAATATGTGATTTGGCATTCAAATCTCAGAATTTCGCATAATATTGCGTTTTAAGCAAGTTTTCTTGCATTTTGTTTCGTACGAAAAATCATCGAATTTAACAATATTTTGACGTTTATCATCTCCTTTTCCTTTATGTGATTTAAACAAAATATCATCGAATTAGGCAATATTTTGCCGTTTTTCCACGTTTTTGTGAATATTCAGTTTATTGTTAATAATTCATTAAATATACGATATAAATGATGCAAACACATAATTGATTAGATAATAATCTAAATACTTAATTATCAATCATCTATTTGTTTCTCGTTAAAATACTGAGTAAGATATTGAAAAGAGGGAGAAGTTCGATTTTTATTGCATATATCGACGTTTCAGCCGGATTAGAGCGGTTTTACGTGTACATCTTCCATCGGTAATATAAACGGAAAATCAGGAACATTTTAGTTAATTCTAATGAAAACACATTGATTGTTATCATTTGGATTTTAAACAACATTGTCATATGTTTTTTCTTGGATCTTAATAATACGAAACCTCGCTCTATGATTTTAAGTTTAAATGCTCATATATGGGGTTGAATAAAATGCTCATATATGGGCCAATTATGTTACGACCCTCTCGGGACGCAACGGGGTTCTCACTCTGATGTTGTTAGAGTCAGATATATATATCCGTTCCCAAGCCAGTAGTGGCTATCAAGGGATGAGATCCGTGACGCAAGTAACTTAAAGGGAGTAGGGAAAGAAAGCTAAGAACTTAATATTATAATTTTCACCATCACCGATTAAATATATAAAATAAAAGAGTGCACAAGGGGGAGGGATATTGACAAGGGGATTCTTCACAATGTAGTCTTCTGCTGAAGACTCTGGATCCATAAGCTAGGCGCTGAGTCCTTGGTGCTTTCTTCGTGGCCACACAACGAATTCTTCAAAGAAGCTGAGCCTACCCTGGCCACAGGTCAGCCAAAATACATGTCCACTGGGGATACCGCCGTGGAGGCCGTCAACCACACGTCCAGCTGGTCCGCTGGCAGGTTCTGAGCCAACAAGGCTGGTACGGCCACTCCACTAACGATAAAGGGGGAACGCCCTAGACAGGAGCCTCGTGTGACACCACAAATCACTCTCCTGTCTTCAGTACCCCAGTGGATGATCGTCTCCAACAGTCGGTCCCGGGTAAATCCTTTTACTGCCACTCCACTGGCAGGCTAACACACCACAGTGTTCTTCCGGGGGGACGACTTCACAACAGCTGCAGCAAGGTTCAAGTTATGGAGACTGGCTGCCTCGGGTAGACTGACTCCACTTCCATCACAGCAGTCCCAGGTCGGCTCTGTAAGCAGATACGTCATCAATAACCGGGACACCAAAACGAATAGTGACGAATAGTCACAAATGTCACTTTAAAGTCGAATAGTGACTTTTTTCACGTTTTTCATGTAGTTTGATATTATGTAAATATATTCATTTTTACCAATATTTCGATACTATTTCATGTAGTATCACGATATGTGATTTGGCCTTCAATTCTCAGAATTTCGCATAATATTGCATTTTAAGCAAGTTTTCTTGCATTTTGTTTCGTACAAAAAATCATCGAATTTAGCAATATTTTAACGTTTACCATCCCCTTTTCCTTTATGTGATTTAAACAAAATATCATCGAATTAGGCAATATTTTGCCGTTTTTTCACGTTTTTGTGAATTTTCAGTTTATTGTTTTTCAATATATTCATTAAATATACGATATAAATGATGCAAACACATAATTGATTAGATAATAACCTTAAATACTTAATTTTCAATCATCTATTTGTTTCTCGTTAAAATACTAAGTAAAATATTGAAAAGGGGAGAAGTTCTGTTTTTATTGCATATATCGACGTTTCAGCTGGATTAGAGCGTTTTTCGTTTACACCTTCCATCGGTAATATAAACGGAAAATCAGGAACATTTTAGTTAATTCTAATGAAAACACATTGATTTTTATCATTTGTATTGGAAACTACATTGTCATATGTCTTTTCTTGGATCTAAATAATACGAAACCTCGCCATAAGATTTGAAGTTAAAATCCTCATATATGGTATAATAGTGACTTTTTCACGTTTTTCATGTAGTTTGATATTACGTAAATATGTTCATTTTTACCAATATTTCGATACTATTTCATGTAGTATCACGATATGTGATTTGGCCTTCAAATCTCAGAATTTCGCATAATATTGCATTTTAAACAAGTTTTCTTGCATTTTGTTTCGTACGAAAAATCATCGAATTTAGCAATATTTTCACGTTCATCATCCCCTTTTCCTTTATGTGATTTAAACAAAATATCATCGAATTAGGCAATATTTTGCCGTTTTTCACGATTTTGTGAATTTTCAGTTTATTGTTAATAATTCATTATATATACGATAAAAATGATGCAAACACATAATTGATTAGAAATTAACCTTAAATACTTCATTTTCAATCAACCATTTGTTTCTCATTAAAATACTGAATTGGATATTGAAAAGGGGAGAAGTTCGGTTTTTATTGCATATATCGACCTTTCAGCCGGATTAGAGCGGTTTTACGTGTACATCTTCTATCGGTAATATAAACGAAAAATCAGGAACATTTTAGTTAATTCTAATGAAAACACATTGGTTTTCATCATTTGTATTGGAAACAACATTGTCATATGTCTTTTCTTGGATATAAATAATACGAAACCTCGCTCTATGATTTGAAGTTAAAATCCTCATATATGCTAAAATAGTGACTTTTTCACGTTTTTCATGTAGTTTGATAATACGTAAATATATTCATTTTTACCAATATTTCGATACTATTTCATGTGGTATCACAATATGTGATTTGGCCTTCAGATCTCAAAATTTCGCATAATATTGCATTTTAAGCAAGTTTTCTTGCCTTTTGTTTCGTACGAAAAATCATCGAATTTAGCAATATTTTGACGTTTATCATCTCCTTTTCCTTTATGTGATTTAAACAAAATATCATCGAATTAGGCAATATTTTGCCGTTTTTCCACGTTTTTGTGAATTTTCAGTTTATTGTTAATAATTCATTA
Source organism: Procambarus clarkii (assembly GCF_020424385.1). Lineage (NCBI taxonomy): Eukaryota > Metazoa > Arthropoda > Malacostraca > Decapoda > Cambaridae > Procambarus > Procambarus clarkii. The sequence goes on from NW_025555860.1 coordinate 125,698, forward strand.
AATATACGATATAAATGATGCAAACACATAATTGATTAGGTAATAACCTTAAATACTTAATTTTCAATCATCTATTTGTTTCTCGTTAAAATACTGAGTAAGATATTGAAAAGAGGGAGAAGTTCGGTTTTTTGCATATATCGACGTTTCAGCCGGATTAGAGCAGTTTTACGTGTACATCTTCCATCGGTAATATAAACGGAAAATCAGGAACATTTTAGTTAATTCTAATGAAAATACATTGGTTTTTTTCATGTGTATTGGAAACAACATTGTCATATGTCTTTTCTTGGATCTAAATAATACGAAACCTCGCTCTATGATTTGAAGTTAAAATCCTCAAATATGGTAAAATAGTGACTTTTTTCACGTTTTTCATGTAGTTTGATATTACGTAAATATATTCATTTTTACCAATATTTCGATACTATTTCATGTGGTATCACAATATGTGATTTGGCCTTCAAATCTCAGAATTTCGCATAATATTGCCTTTTAAGCACGTTTTCTTGCATTTTGTTTCGTACGAAAAATCATCGAATTTAGCAATATTTTGACGTTTATCATCCCCTTTTCCTTTATGTGATTTAAACAAAATATCATCGAATTAGGCAATATTTTGCCGTTTTTCCACGTTTTTCTGAGTTTTCAGTTTATTGTATTAATTCATTATATATACGATAAAAATTATGCAAACACATAATTGATTAGAAATTAACCTTAAATATTTCATTTTCAATCAACCATTTGTTTCTCGTTAAAATACTGAATAGGATATTGAAAAGGGGAGAAGTTCGGTTTTTATTGCATATATCGACGTTTCAGCCGGATTAGAGCGGTTTTACGTTTACGTCTTCCATCGGTAATATAAACGGAAAATCAGGATCATTTGAGTTAATTCTAATGAAAACACATTGATTTTTATCATTTGTATTGGAAACAACATTGTCATATGTTTTTTCTTGGATCTAAATAATAAGAAACCTCGCTCTATGATTTGAAGTTAAAATCCTCATATATGGTAAAATAGTAACTTTTTTTTACGTTTTTCATGTAGTTTGATATTACGTAAATATATTCATTTTTACCAATATTTCGATACTATTTCATGTGGTATCACAATATGTGATTTGGCCTTCAGATCTCAAAATTTCGCATAATATTGCATTTTAAGCAAGTTTTCTTGCCTTTTGTTTCGTACGAAAAATCATCGAATTTAGCAATATTTTGACGTTCATCATCTCCTTTTTCTTTATGCGATTTAAACAAAATATCATCGAATTAGGCAATATTTTGCCGTTTTTTCACGTTTTTGTGAATTTTCAGTTTATTGTTAATAATTCATTTTATATACGATAAAAATAATGCAAACACATAATTGATTAGATAATAACCTAAATACTTAATTATCAATCATCTATTTGTTTCTCGTTAAAATACTGAGTAAGATATTGAAAAGAGGGAGAAGTTCGGTTTTTATTGCATATATCGACGTTTCAGCCGGATTAGAGCGGTTTTCGTGTACACCTTCCATCGGTAATATAAACAGAAAATCAGGAACATTTTAGTTAATTCTAATGAAAACACATTGATTTTTATCATTTGTATTGCAGACAACATTGTCATATGTCCTTTCTTGGATATAAATAATACGAAACCTCGCTCTATGATATGAAGTTAAAATCCTCATATATGGTAAAATAGTGACTTTTTTCAGTTTTTTCATGTAGTGTAATTTTACGTAAATATATTCATTTTTACCAATATTTCGATACTATTTCATGTAGTATCACGATATGTGATTTGGCCCTCAAATCTCAAAATTTCGCATAATATTGCATTTTAAGCAAGTTTTCTTGCATTTTGTTTCGTACGAAAAATCATCGAATTTAGCAATATTTTGACGTTTATCATCCCCTTTTCCTCTATGTGATTTAAACAAAATATCATCGAATTAGGCCATATTTTTCCGTTTTTCTACGTTTTTGTGAATTTTCAGTTTATGGGTATTAATTCATTAAATATACGATAAAAAAGATGCAAACACATAATTGATTGGAAATTAACCTTAAATACTTAATTTTCAATCATCTATTTGTTTGTCGTTAAAATACTAAGTAAAATATTGAAAAGGGGAGAAGTTCTGTTTTTATTGCATATATTGACGTTTCAGCCGGATTAGAGCGTTTTTCGTTTACACCTTCCATCGGTAATATAAACGGAAAATCAGGAACATTTTAGTTAATTCTAATGAAAACACATTGGTTTTTATCATTTGTATTGGAAACAACATTGTCATATGTCTTTTCTTGGATATAAATAATGCGAAACCTCGCTCTATGATTTGAAGTTAAAATCCTCATATATGGTAAAATAGTAACTTTTTTCACGTTTTTCATGTAGTTTGATATTACGTAAATATATTCATTTTTACCAATATTTCGATACTATTTCATGTGGTATCACAATATGTGATTTGGCCTTCAGATCTCAAAATTTCGCATAATATTGCATTTTAAGCAAGTTTTCTTGCCTTTTGTTTCGTACGAAAAATCTACGAATTTAGCAATATTTTGACGTTTATCATCTCCTTTTCCTTTATGCGATTTAAACAAAATATCATCGAATTAGGCAATATTTTGCCGTTTTTTCACGTTTTTGTGAATTTTCAGTTTATTGTTAATAATTCATTATATATACGATAAAAATGATGCAAACACATAATTGATTAGAAATTAACCTTAAATACTTCATTTTCAATCAACCATTTGTTTCTCGTTAAAATACTGAATTGGATATTGAAAAGGGGAGAAGTTCGGTTTTTATGGCATATATCGACGTTTCAGCCGGATTAGAGCGGTTTTACGTGTACATCTTCCATCGGTAATATAAACGGAAAATCAGGAACATTTTAGTTAATTCTAATGAAAACACATTGGTTTTCATCATTTGTATTGGAAACAACATTGTCATATGTCTTTTCTTGGATATAAATAATACGAAACCTCGCTCTATGATTTGAAGTTAAAATCCTCAAATATGGTAAAATAGTGACTTTTTCACGTTTTTCATGTAGTTTGATATTACGTAAATATATTCATTTTTTACCAATATTTCGATACTATTTCATGTGGTATCACAATATGTGATTTGGCTTTCAAATCTTAGAATTTCGCATAATATTGCATTTTAAGCAAGTTTTCTTGCATTTTGTTTCGTACGAAAAATCATCGAATTTAGCAATATTTTGACGTTTATCATCTCCTTTTCCTTTATGTGATTTAAACAAAATATCATCGAATTAGGCAATATTTTGCCGTTTTTCCACGTTTTTGTGAATATTCAGTTTATTGTTAATAATTCATTAAATATACGATATAAATGATGCAAACACATAATTGATTAGATAATAATCTAAATACTTAATTATCAATCATCTATTTGTTTCTCGTTAAAATACTGAGTAAGATATTGAAAAGGGGAGAAGTTCGATTTTTATTGCATATATCGACGTTTCAGCCGGATTAGAGCGGTTTTACGTGTACATCTTCCATCGGTAATATAAACGGAAAATCAGGAACATTTTAGTTAATTCTAATGAAAACACATTGATTGTTATCATTTGGATTTTAAACAACATTGTCATATGTTTTTTCTTGGATCTTAATAATACGAAACCTCGCTCTATGATTTTAAGTTTAAATGCTCATATATGGGGTTGAATAAAATGCTCATATATGGGCCAATTATGTTACGACCCTCTCGGGACGCAACGGGGTTCTCAGTGCACAAGGGGGAGGGATATTGACAAGGGGATTCTTCACAATGTAGTCTTCTGCTGAAGACTCTGGATCCATAAGCTAGGCGCTGAGTCCTTGGTGCTTTCTTCGTGGCCACACAACGAATTCTTCAAAGAAGCTGAGCCTACCCTGGCCACAGGTCAGCCAAAATACATGTCCACTGGGGATACCGCCGTGGAGGCCGTCAACCACACGTCCAGCTGGTCCGCTGGCAGGTTCTGAGCCAACAAGGCTGGTACGGCCACTCCACTAACGATAAAGGGGGAACGCCCTAGACAGGAGCCTCGTGTGACACCACAAATCACTCTCCTGTCTTCAGTACCCCAGTGGATGATCGTCTCCAACAGTCGGTCCCGGGTAAATCCTTTTACTGCCACTCCACTGGCAGGCTAACACACCACAGTGTTCTTCCGGGGGGACGACTTCACAACAGCTGCAGCAAGGTTCAAGTTATGGAGACTGGCTGCCTCGGGTAGACTGACTCCACTTCCATCACAGCAGTCCCAGGTCGGCTCTGTAAGCAGATACGTCATCAATAACCGGGACACCAAAACGAATAGTGACGAATAGTCACAAATGTCACTTTAAAGTCGAATAGTGACTTTTTTCACGTTTTTCATGTAGTTTGATATTATGTAAATATATTCATTTTTACCAATATTTCGATACTATTTCATGTAGTATCACGATATGTGATTTGGCCTTCAATTCTCAGAATTTCGCATAATATTGCATTTTAAGCAAGTTTTCTTGCATTTTGTTTCGTACAAAAAATCATCGAATTTAGCAATATTTTAACGTTTACCATCCCCTTTTCCTTTATGTGATTTAAACAAAATATCATCGAATTAGGCAATATTTTGCCGTTTTTTCACGTTTTTGTGAATTTTCAGTTTATTGTTTTTCAATATATTCATTAAATATACGATATAAATGATGCAAACACATAATTGATTAGATAATAACCTTAAATACTTAATTTTCAATCATCTATTTGTTTCTCGTTAAAATACTAAGTAAAATATTGAAAAGGGGAGAAGTTCTGTTTTTATTGCATATATCGACGTTTCAGCTGGATTAGAGCGTTTTTCGTTTACACCTTCCATCGGTAATATAAACGGAAAATCAGGAACATTTTAGTTAATTCTAATGAAAACACATTGATTTTTATCATTTGTATTGGAAACTACATTGTCATATGTCTTTTCTTGGATCTAAATAATACGAAACCTCGCCATAAGATTTGAAGTTAAAATCCTCATATATGGTATAATAGTGACTTTTTCACGTTTTTCATGTAGTTTGATATTACGTAAATATGTTCATTTTTACCAATATTTCGATACTATTTCATGTAGTATCACGATATGTGATTTGGCCTTCAAATCTCAGAATTTCGCATAATATTGCATTTTAAACAAGTTTTCTTGCATTTTGTTTCGTACGAAAAATCATCGAATTTAGCAATATTTTCACGTTCATCATCCCCTTTTCCTTTATGTGATTTAAACAAAATATCATCGAATTAGGCAATATTTTGCCGTTTTTCACGATTTTGTGAATTTTCAGTTTATTGTTAATAATTCATTATATATACGATAAAAATGATGCAAACACATAATTGATTAGAAATTAACCTTAAATACTTCATTTTCAATCAACCATTTGTTTCTCATTAAAATACTGAATTGGATATTGAAAAGGGGAGAAGTTCGGTTTTTATTGCATATATCGACCTTTCAGCCGGATTAGAGCGGTTTTACGTGTACATCTTCTATCGGTAATATAAACGAAAATCAGGAACATTTTAGTTAATTCTAATGAAAACACATTGGTTTTCATCATTTGTATTGGAAACAACATTTCCCTTTTTGAAATTAAATTCAATATTTGTTAAAAATCCTTTTCTTTTATTTTGTATTTTCGTAAAATTTTTTTTCAATTTTTTTCATTTTTTTATTCGTAAAATATTAATTGTAAATTTGCTATATTCATTTTCATCCAATTGTTTCTTCAAATCTAAAATTGCTTATATTAATTTAGACAATTTTATTGCAATTTGGTTTACGTTAGAATTCATTTTAATTTTACTTTTCTTAAACTAATGGATAAAAAAATTATTAATGTAATTGAATTATTTTGGTTCACTTTTTATTGAAATCCTTTCATTTAATTTTAAAGGAAAAATAAACTTTTATTAATAAAACAAATTTTATTTTTAATAACCATTTTTTTCTATTTTGGATTTGAAAAATGTCATTTTTATTATAAATATTGGAAAATTTTTTATTCATCAAATTTAAAATATTTTAAAATTTTTTTAATTTTACGAAAAATTCATTTACAATATTTGTTTAAAATTGATTTCCTTTATTGATTAAAAAATTCTTATTTTTTCAAATCCATTTTTAAAATTGATTTATTTTTTTTGATTTTAATATCATATATTATTCAATATTCGATTAAATTTCTTAATACATTATTTTCATTATTGAATTTCATTTTTTAAAATATTGATTAGATATAAAAGAAATTAATTATTTAATTATTATCTTTTACTATAAGTTTTAAAAATGGTCATTTAGAATAAGGTTTTCATTTTTGTTATTTATTAAATTATAAATTTATTAAACATTTCATAATTTTAGAAAACAAAAATTTATATTTTTTAAAAATTATTTATATTTGGTTTAAAAAAAATTCATATGTTTTGTTATATCCGACCGGGTTTAGTATTTGGATAGTTAAAAATCCGGGCCAGTTATTGTTGGACAATGTTTATCGTTTTAAAGGGTTATAAGTTCGACTAATTAAATTTAGATAGGAAAGAAATAAAGGTAAGGGAAAAATTAAATTAATTCAATATGAAAACACATTTATTTTTATCATTTGTATTGGAAACAACATTGTCATATGTCTTTTCTTGGATCTAAATAATACGAAACCTCGCTCTATGATTTGAAGTTAAACTCCTCATATATGGTTAAATAGTAACTTTTTTCACGTTTTTCATGTAGTTTGATATTACGTAAATATATTCATTTTTACCAATATTTCGATACTATTTCATGTAGTATCACGATATGTGATTTGGCCTTCAAATCTCAATATTTCGCATAATATTGCATTTTAAGCAAGTTTTCTTGCATTTTGTTTCGTACGAAAAATCATCGCATTTAGCAATATTTTGACGTTTATCATCTCCTTTTCCTTCATGTGATTCAAACAAAATATCATCGAATTAGGCAATATTTTTCCGTTTTTCTACGTTTTTGTGAATTTTCAGTTTATGGGTATTAATTCATTAAATATACGATAAAAAAGATGCAAACACATAATTGATTAGAAATTAACCTTAAATACTTAATTTTCAATCATCTATTTGTTTCTCGTTAAAATACTAAGTAAAATATTGAAAAGGGGAGAAGTTCTGTTTTTATTGCATATATCGACGTTTCAGCCGGATTAGAGCGGTTTTTCGTGTACACCTTCCATCGGTAATATAAACGGAAAATCAGGAACATTTTAGTTAATTCTAATGAAAACACATTGGTTTTTATCATTTGTATTGGAAACAACATTGTCATATGTCTTTTCTTGGATATAAATAATACGAAACTTCGCTCTATGATTTGAAGTTAAAATCCTCATATATGGTAAAATAGTGACTTTTTTCACGTTTTTCATGTAGTTTGATATTACGTAAATATATTCATTTTTACCAATATTTCGATACTATTTCATGTGGTATCACAATATGTGATTTGGCCTTCAAATCTCAAAATTTCGCATAATATTGCATTTTAAGCAAGTTTTCTTGCATTTTGTTTCGTACGAAAAATCATCGAATTTAGCAATATTTTGACGTTTATCATCCCCTTTTCCTTTATGTGATTTAAACAAAATATCATCGAATTAGGCAATATTTTGCCGTTTTTCCACGTTTTGTGAATTTTCAGTTTATTGTTATTAATTCATTAAATATACGATAAAAATGATGCAAACACATAATTGATTAGAAATAACCTTAAATACTTAATTTTCAATCAACTATTTGTTTCTCGTTAAAATACTAAGTAAAATATTGAAAAGGGGAGAAGTTCTGTTTTTATTGCATATATCGACGTTTCAGCCGGATTAGAGCGTTTTTCGTGTACATCTTCCATCGGTAATATAAACGGAAAATCAGGAACATTTTAGTTAATTCTAATGAAAACACATTGATTTTTATCATTTGTATTGGAAACAACATTGTCATATGTCTTTTCTTGGATCTAAATAATACGAAACCTCGCTCTATGATTTGAAGATAAAATCCTCATATATGGCATAATAGTGACTTTTTTCACGTTTTTCATGTAGTTTGATCTTACGTAAATATATTCATTTTTATCAATATTTCGATACTATTTCATGTAGTATCACGATATGTGATTTGGCCTTCAAATCTCAGAATTTCGCATAATATTGCATTTTAAGCAAGTTTTCTTGCATTTTGTTTCGTACGAAAAATCATCGAATTTAGCAATATTTTGACGTTCATCATCCCCTTTTCCTATATTTGATTTAAACAAAATATCATCGAATTAGGCAATATTTTGCCGTTTTTCCACGTTTTTGTGAATTTTCAGTTTATGGGTATTAATTCATTATATATACGATAAAAATGATGCAAACACATAATTGATTAGATAATAACCTTAAATACTTCATTTTCAATCAACTATTTGTTTCTCGTTAAAATACTGAGTAAGATATTGAAAAGGGGAGAAGTTCTGTTTTTATTGCATATATCGACGTTTCAGCCGGAATAGAGATGTTTTCGTGTACATCTTCCATCGGTAATATAAACGGAAAATCAGGAACATTTTAGTTAATTCTAATGAAAACACATTGATTTTTATCATTTGTATTGGAAACAACATTGTCATATGTCTTTTCTTGGATCTAAATAATACGAAACCTCGCTCTATGATTTGAAGTTAAAATCCTCAAATATGGTAAAATAGTGACTTTTTTCACGTTTTTCATGTAGTTTGATATTACGTAAATATATTCATTTTTACCAATATTTCGATACTATTTCATGTAGTATCACGATATGTGATTTGGCCTTCAAATCTCAGAATTTCGCATAATATTGCATTTTAAGCAAGTTTTCTTGCATTTTGTTTCGTACGAAAAATCATCGAATTTAGCAATATTTTGACGTTTATCATCCCCTTCTCCTTTATGTGATTTAAACAAAATATCATCGAATTAGGCAATATTTTGCCGTTTTTCCACGTTTTTGTGAATTTTCAGTTTATTGTTATTAATTCATTAAATATACGATAAAAATGATGCAAACACATAATTGATTAGATAATAACCTTAAATACATCATTTTCAATCATCTATTTGTTTCTCGTTAAAATACTGAGTAAGATATTGAAAAGGGGAGAAGTTCTGTTTTTATTGCATATATCGACGTTTCAGCCGGATTAGAGCGTTTTACGTGTACATCTTCCATCGGTAATATAAACGGAAAATCAGGAACATTTTAGTTAATTCTAATGAAAACACATTGATTTTTATCATTTGTATTGGAAACAACATTGTCATATGTCTTTTCTTGGATCTAAATAATACGAAACCTCGCTCTATGATTTGAAGTTAAAATCCTCAAATATGGTAAAATAGTGACTTTTTTCACGTTTTTCATGTAGTTTGATTTTACGTAAATATATTCATTTTTACCAATATTTCGATACTATTTCATGTAGTATCACGATATGTGATTTGGCCTTCAAATCTCAGAATTTCGCATAATATTGCATTTTAAGCAAGTTTTCTTGCATTTTTTTCGTACGAAAAATCATCGAATTTAGCAATATTTTTACGTTTATCATCCCCTTTTCCCTTTATGTGATTTAAACAAAATATCATCGAATTAGGCAATATTTTGCTGTTTTTCCACGTTTTTGTGAATTTTCAGTTTATTGTAATTAATTCATTAAATATACGATAAAAATGATGCAAACACATAATTGATTAGAAATTAACCTTAAATACTTCATTTTCAATCAACCATTTGTTTCTCGTTAAAATACTGAGTAGGATATTGAAAAGGGGAGAAGTTCGGTTTTTATTGCATATATCGACGTTTCAGCCGGATTAGAGCGGTTTTACGTGTACATCTTCCATCGGTAATATAAACGGAAAATCAGGAACATTTTAGTTAATTCTAATGAAAACACATTGTTTTTTATCATTTGTATTGGAAACAACATTGTCATATGTCTTTTCTTGGATCTAAATAATACGAAACCTCGCTCTATGATTTGAAGTTAAAATCCTCAAATATGGTAAAATAGTGACTTTTTCACGTTTTTCATGTAGTTTGATATTACGTAAATATATTCATTTTTACCAATATTTCGATACTATTTCATGTAGTATCACGATATGTGATTTGGCCTTCAAATCTCAGAATTTCGCATAATATTGCATTTTAAGCAAGTTTTCTTGCCTTTTGTTTCGTACGAAAAATCATCGAATTTAGTAATATTTTGACGTTTATCATCCCCTTTTCCTTTATGTGACTTAAACAGAATATCATCGAATTAGGCAATATTTTGCCGTTTTTTCACGTTTTTGTGAATTTTCAGTTTATTGGTATTAATTCATTAAATATACGATAAAAATGATGCAAACACGTAATTGATTAGAAATTAACCTTAAATACTTCATTTTCAATCATCTATTTGTTTCTCGTTAAAATACTGAGTAAGATATTGAAAAGGGGAGAAGTTCGGTTTTTTATTGCATATATCGACGTTTCAGCCGGATTAGAGCGGTTTTACGTGTACATCTTCCATCGGTAATATAAACGGAAAATCAGGAACATTTTAGTTAATTCTAATGAAAACACATTGATTTTTATCATTTGTATTCGAAACAACATTGTCATATGTCTTTTCTTGGATCTAAATAATACGAAACCTCGCTCTATGATTTGAAGTTAAAATCCTCAAATATGGTAAAATAGTGACTTTTTTCACGTTTTTCATGTAGTTTGATATTACGTAAATATATTCATTTTACCAATATTTCGATACTATTTCATGTAGTATCACGATATGTGATTTGGCCTTCAAATCTCAGAATTTCGCATAATATTGCATTTTAAGCAAGTTTTCTTGCATTTTGTTTCGTACGAAAAATCATCGAATTTAGCAATATTTTGACGTTTATCATCCCCTTTTCCTTTATGTGATTTAAACAAAATATCATCGAATTAGGCAATATTTTGCCGTTTTTCCACGTTTTTGTGAATTTTCAGTTTATTGTTATTAATTCATTAAATATACGATAAAAGTGATGCAAACACATAATTGATTAGAAAATAACCTTAAATACTTCATTTTCAATCATCTATTTGTTTCTCGTTAAAATACTGAGTAAGATATTGAAAAGGGGAGAAGTTCTGTTTTTATTGCATATATCGACGTTTCAGCCGGATTAGAGTGGTTTTACGTGTAAATCTTCCATCGGTAATATAAACGGAAAATCAGGAACATTTTAGTTAATTGTAATGAAAACACATTGATTTTTATCATTTGTATTGGAAACAACATTGTCATGTCTTTTCTTGGATCTAAATAATACGAAACCTCGCTCTATGATTTGAAGTTAAAATACTCATATATGGTAAAATAGTGACTTTTTTCACGTTTTTCATTTAGTGTGATTTTACGTAAATATATTCATTTTTACCAATATTTCGATACTACTTCATGTTTTCTCACGATATGTGATTTGGCCTTCAAATCTGAGAATTTCGCAAATGTTGCATTTGTAAGCAAGTTTCTTGCATTTTGTTTTGTACTAAAAATCATCGAATTTAGCAATATTTTGACGTTTATCATCCCCCTTTTCCTTTATGTGATTTAAACAAAATATCATCGAATTAGGCAATATTTTGCCGTTTTTCCACGTTTCTGTGAATTTTCAGTTTATTGGTATTAATTCATAAATATACGATAAAAATGATGCACACACATAATTGATTAGATAAAAACCTTAAATACTTCATTTTCAATCATTTATTTGTTTCTCGTTAAAATACTGAGTGAGATATTGAAAAGCTGAGAAGTTCGGTTTTTATTGCATATCGACGTTTCAGCCGGATTAGAGCGGTTATACGTGTACATCTTCCATCGGTAATATAAACGGAAAATCAGGAACATTTTAGTTAATTCTAATGAAAACACATTGTGTTTTATCATTTGTATTGGAAACAACATTGTCATATGTCTTTTCTTGGATCTAAATAATACGAAACCTCGCTCTATGATTTGAAGTTTAAATCCTCATATATGGTAAAATAGTGACTTTTTCACGTTTTTCATATAGTTTGATATTACGTAAATATATTCATTTTTATCAATATTTCGATACTATTTCATGTATTATCACGATATGTGATTTGGCCTTCAAATTTCAGAATTTCGAATAATATTGCATTTTAAGCAAGTTTTCTCTCATTTTGTTTCGTACGAAAAATCATCGAATTTAGCAATATTTTGACGTTTACCATCCCCTTTTCCTTTATGTGATTTGAACAAAATATCATCGAATTAGGCAATATTTTGCCGTTTTTCCACGTTTTTGTGAATTTTCAGTTTATTGTTAATAATTCATTATATATACGATAAAAATGATGCAAACACATAATTGATTAGATAATAACCTTAAATACTTCATTTTCAATCATTTATTTGTTTCTCGTTAAAATACTGAGTAAGATATTGAAAAGGGGAGAAGTTCGGTTTTTATTGCATATATCGACGTTTCAGCCGGATTAGAGCGGTTTTACGTGTACATCTTCCATCGGTAATATAAACGGAAAATCAGGAACATTTTAGTTAATTCTAATGAAAACACATTGATTTTTATCATTTGTATTGGAAACAACATTGTCATATGTCTTTTCTTGGATCTAAATAATACGAAACCTCGCTCTATGATTTGAAGTTAAAATCCTCAAATATGGTAAAATAGTGACTTTTTTCACGTTTTTCATGTAGTTTGATATTACGTAAATATATTCATTTTTACCAATATTTCGATACTGTTTCATGTAGTATCACGATATGTGATTTGGCCTTCAAATCTCAGAATTTCGCATAATATTGCATTTTAAGCAAGTTTTCTTGCATTTTGTTTCGTACTAAACATCATCGAATTTAGTAATATTTTGACGTTTATCATCCCATTTTTCCTTTATGTGATTTAAACAAAATATCATCGAATTAGGCAATATTTTGTCGTTTTTCCACGTTTTTGTGAATTTTCAGTTTATTGGTATTAATTCATTATATATACGATAAAAATGATGCAAACACGTAATTGATTAGAAATTAACCTTAAATACTTCATTTTCAATCATCTATTTGTTTCTCGTTGAAATACTAAGTAAGATATTGAAAAGGGGAGATGTTCGGTTTTTATTGCATATATCGACGTTTCAGCCGGATTAGAGCGGTTTTACGTGTACATCTTCCATCGGTAATATAAACGGAAAATCAGAAGCATTTTAGTTAATTCTAATGAAAACACATTGATTTTTATCATTTGTATTCGAAACAACATTGTCATATGTCTTTTCTTGGATCTAAATAATGCGAAACCTCGCTCTATGATTTGAAGTTAAAATCCTCAAATATGGTATAATAGTGACTTTTTTCACGTTTTTTATGTAGTTTGATATTACGTAAATATATTCATTTTTACCAATATTTCGATACTATTTCATGTAGTATCACGATATATGATTTGGCCTTCAAATCTCAGAATTTCGGATAATATTGCATTTAAGCAAGTTTTCTTGCATTTTGTTTCGTACGAAAATCATCGAATTTAGCAATATTTTCACGTTTATCATCCCCTTTTCCTTTTTGTGATTTAAACAAAATATCATCGAATTAGGCAATATTTTGCCGTTTTTCCACGTTTTTGTGATCTTTCAGTTTATTGTTATTAATTCATTAAATTCATTAAATATACGATATAAATGATGCAAACACATAATTGATTAGAAATTAACCTTAAATACTTCATTTTCAATCATCTATTTGTTTCTCGTTAAAATACTGAGTAAGATATTGAAAAGGGGAGAAGTTCTGTTTTTATTGCATATATCGACGTTTCAGCTGGATTAAAGTGGTTTTACGTGTAAATCTTCCATCGGTAATATAAACGGAAAATCAGGAACATTTTAGTTAATTGTAATAAAAACACATTGATTTTTATCATTTGTATTGGAAACAACATTGTCATGTCTTTTCTTATATCTAAATAATACGAAACCTCGCTCTATGATTTGAAGTTAAAATCCTCATATATGGTAAAATAGTGACTTTTTTCACGTTTTTCATTTAGTGTGATATTACGTAAATATATTCGTTTTACCAATATTTCGATACTACTTCATGTAGTCTCACGATATGTGATTTGGCCTTCATATCTCAGAATTTCGCAAATGTTGCATTTGTAAGCAAGTTTCTTGCATTTTGTTTTCGTACTAAAAAATCATCGAATTTAGCAATATTTTGACGTTTATCATCCCCCTTTTCCTTTATGTGATTTAAACAAAATATCATCGAATTAGGCAATATTTTGCCGTTTTTCCACGTTTTTGTGAATTTTCAGTTTATTGGTATTAATTCATAAATATACGATAAAAATGATGCAAACACATAATTGATTAGATATTAACCTTAAATACTTCATTTTCAATCATTTATTTGTTTCTCGTTAAAATACTGAGTGAGATATTGAAAAGGGGAGAAGTTCGGTTTTTATTGCATATCGACGTTTCAGCCGGATTAGAGCGGTTATACGTGTACATCTTCCATCGGTAATATAAACGGAAAATCAGGAACATTTTAGTTAATTCTAATGAAAACACATTGTGTTTTATCATTTGTATTGGAAACAACATTGTCATATGTCTTTTCTTGGATCTAAATAATACGAAACCTCGCTCTATGATTTGAAGTTAAAATCCTCATATATGGTAAAATAGTGACTTTTTCACGTTCTTCATATAGTTTGATATTATGTAAATATATTCATTTTTTATCAATATTTCGATACTATTTCATGTATTATCACGATATGTGATTTGGCCTTCAAATTTCAGAATTTCGAATAATATTGCATTTTAAGCAAGTTTTCTCTCATTTTGTTTCGTACGAAAAATCATCGAATTTAGCAATATTTTGACGTTTACCATCCCCTTTTCCTTTATGTGATATGAACAAAATATCATCGAATTAGGCAATATTTTGCCGTTTTTCCACGTTTTTGTGAATTTTCAGTTTTTTGTTAATAATTCATTAAATATACGATAAAAATGATGCAAACACATAATTGATTAGATAATAACCTTAAATACTTCATTTTCAATCATATATTTGTTTCTCGTTAAAATACTGAGTAAGATGTTGAAAAGGGGAGAAGTTCGGTTTTTATTGCATATATCGACGTTTACGCCGGATTAGAATGGTTTTACGTGTACATTTTCCATCAGTAATATAAACGGAAAATCAGGAACATTTTAGTTAATTCTAATGAAAACACATTGATTTTTATCATTTGTATTGGAAACAACATTGTCATATGTCTTTTCTTGGATCTAAATAATACGAAACCTCGCTCTATGATTCGAAGTTAAAATCCTCAAATTTGTTTAATAGTGACTTTTTTCACGTTTTTCGTGTAGTTTGATATTACGTAAATATATTCGTTTTTACCAATATTTCGATACTATTTCATGTAGTATCACGATATGTGATTTGGCCTTCATATCTCAGAATTTCTTATAATATTGCATTTTAAGCAAGTTTTCTTGCATTTTGTTTCGTACTAAACATCATCGAATTTAGTAATATTTTGACGTTTATCATCCCATTTTTCCTTTATGTGATTTAAACAAAATATCATCGAATTAGGCAATATTTTATCGTTTTTCACGTTTTTGTGAATTTTCAGTTTATTGGTATTAATTCATTATATATACGATAAAAATGATGCAAACACGTAATTGATTAGAAATTAACCTTAAATACATCATTTTCAATCATCTATTTGTTTCTCGTTGAAATACTGAGTAAGGTATTGAAAAGGGGAGAAGTTCGGTTTTTATTGCATATATCGACGTTTCAGCCGGATTAGAGCGGTTTTACGTATACATCTTACGTCGGTAATATAAACGGAAAATCAGGAACAATTTAGGTAATTCTAATGAAAACACATTGATTTTTATCATTTGTATTCGAAACAACATTGTCATATGTCTTTTCTTGGATCTAAATAATACGAAACCTCGCTCTATGATTTGAAGTTAAAATCCTCAAATATGGTATAATAGTGACTTTTTTCACGTTTTTTATGTAGTTTGATATTACGTAAATATATTCATTTTTACCAATATTTCGATACTATTTCATGTAGTATCACAATATGTGATTTGGCCTTCAAATCTCAGAATTTCGCATAATATTGCATTTTAAGCAAGTTTTCTTGCATTTTGTTTTGTACGAAATATCATCGAATTTAGCAATATTTTGACGTTTATCATCCCCTTTTCCTTTATGTGATTTAAACAAAATATCATCGAATTAGGCAATATTTTGCCGTTTTTCCACGTTTTTGTGAATTTTCAGTTTATTGTTATTAATTCATTATATATACAATAAAAGTGATGCAAACACATAATTGATTAGAAAATAACCTTAAATACTTCATTTTCAATCATCTATTTGTTTCTCGTTAAAATACTGAGTAAGATATTGAAAAGGGGAGAAGTTCTGTTTTATTGCATATATCGACGTTTCAGCCGGATTAGAGTGGTTTTACGTGTAAATCTTCCATCGGTAATATAAACGGAAAATCAGGAACATTTTAGTTAATTGTAATAAAAACACATTGATTTTTATCATTTGTATTGGAAACAACATTGTCATGTCTTTTCTTGGATCTAAATAATACGAAACCTCGCTCTATGATTTGAAGTTAAAATCCTCATATATGGTAAAATAGTGACTTTTTTCACGTTTTTCATTTAGTGTGATTTTACGTAAATATATTCATTTTTACCAATATTTCGATACTACTTCATGTTTTCTCACGATATGTGATTTGGCCTTCATATCTCAGAATTTCGCAAATGTTGCATTTTAAGCAAGTTTCTTGCATTTTGTTTTGTACTAAAAATCATCGAATTTAGCAATATTTTGACGTTTATCATCCCCCTTTTCCTTTATGTGATTTAAACAAAATATCATCGAATTAGGCAATATTTTGCCGTTTTTCCACGTTTTTGTGAATTTTCAGTTTATTGTTATTAATTCATAAATATACGATAAAAATGATGCAAACACATAATTGATTAGATAAAAACCTTAAATACTTCATTTTCAATCATTTATTTGTTTCTCGTTAAAATACTGAGTGAGATATTGAAAAGGGAGAAGTTCGGTTTTTATTGCATATCGACGTTTCAGCCGGATTAGAGCGGTTATACGTGTACATCTTCCATCGGTAATATAAACGGAAAATCAGGAACATTTTAGTTAATTCTAATGAAAACACATTGTGTTTTATCATTTGTATTGGAAACAACATTGTCATATGTCTTTTCATGGATCTAAATAATACGAAACCTCGCTCTATGATTTGAAGTTAAAATCCTCATATATGGTAAAATAGTGACTTTTTCACGTTTTTCATATAGTTTGATATTACGTAAATATATTCATTTTTTATCAATATTTCGATACTATTTCATGTAGTATCACGATATGTGATTTGGCCTTCAAATTTCAGAATTTCGAATAATATTGCATTTTAAGCAAGTTTTCTTGCATTTTGTTTCGTACGAAAAATCATCGAATTTAGCAATATTTTGACGTTTACCATCCCCTTTTCCTTTATGTGATTTGAACAAAATATCATCGAATTAGGCAATATTTTGCCGTTTTTCCACGTTTTTGTGAATTTTCAGTTTTTTGTTAATAATTCATTAAATATACGATATAAATGATGCAAACACATAATTGATTAGATAATAACCTTAAATACTTCATTTTCAATCATATATTTGTTTCTCGTTAAAATACTGAGTAAGATATTGAAAAGGGGAGAAGTTCGGTTTTTATTGCATATATCGACGTTTCAGCCGGATTAGAGCGGTTTTACGTGTACATCTTCCATCGGTAATATAAACGGAAAATAAGGAACATTTTAGTTAATTCTAATGAAAACACATTGATTTTTATCATTTGTATTGGAAACAACATTGTCATATGTCTTTTCTTGGATCTAAATAATACGAAACCTCGCTCTATGATTCGAAGTTAAAATCCTCAAATTTGTTTTAATAGTGACTTTTTTCACGTTTTTCGTGTAGTTTGATATTACGTAAATATATTCGTTTTTACCAATATTTCGATACTATTTCATGTAGTATCACGATATGTGATTTGGCCTTCATATCTCAGAATTTCTTATAATATTGCATTTTAAGCAAGTTTTCTTGCATTTTGTTTCGTACTAAACATCATCGAATTTAGTAATATTTTGACGTTTATCATCCCATTTTTCCTTTATGTGATTTAAACAAAATATCATCGAATTAGGCAATATTTTATCGTTTTTCATCGTTTTTGTGAATTTTCAGTTTATTGGTATTAATTCATTATATATACGATAAAAATGATGCAAACACGTAATTGATTAGAAATTAACCTTAAATACATCATTTTCAATCATCTATTTGTTTCTCGTTGAAATACTGAGTAAGGTATTGAAAAGGGGAGAAGTTCGGTTTTTATTGCATATATCGACGTTTCAGCCGGATTAGAGCGGTTTTACGTGTACATCTTACGTCGGTAATATAAACGGAAAATCAGAAACAATTTAGTTAATTCTAATGAAAACACATTGATTTTTATCATTTGTATTCGAAACAACATTGTCATATGTCTTTTCTTGGATCTAAATAATGCGAAACCTCGCTCTATGATTTGAAGTTAAAATCCTCAAATTTGGTATAATAGTGACTTTTTTCACGTTTTTTATGTAGTTTGATATTACGTAAATATATTCATTTTACCAATATTTCGATACTATTTCATGTAGTATCACAATATGTGATTTGGCCTTCAAATCTCAGAATTTCGCATAATATTGCATTTTAAGCAAGTTTTCTTGCATTTTGTTTTGTACGAAATATCATCGAATTTAGCAATATTTTGACGTTTATCATCCCCTTTTCCTTTTTGTGATTTAAACAAAATATCATTGAATTAGGCAATATTTTGCCGTTTTTCCACGTTTTTGTGAATTTTCAGTTTATTGTTATAAATTCATTAAATATACAATATAAGTGATGCAAACACATAATTGATTAGAAAATAACCTTAAATACTTCATTTTCAATCATCTATTAGTTTCTCGTTAAAATACTGAGTAAGATATTGAAAAGGGGAGAAGTTCTGTTTTATTGCATATATCGACGTTTCAGCCGGATTAGAGTGGTTTTACGTGAAAATCTTCCATCGGTAATATAAACGGAAAATCAGGAACATTTTAGTTAATTGTAATAAAAACACATTGATTTTTATCATTTGTATTGGAAACAACATTGTCATGTCTTTTCTTGGATCTAAATAATACGAAACCTCGCTCTATGATTTGAAGTTAAAATACTCATATATGGTAAAATAGTGACTTTTTTCACGTTTTTCATTTAGTGTGATTTTACGTAAATATATTCGTTTCACCAATATTTGGATACTACTTCATGTTTTCTCACGATATGTGATTTGGCCTTCATATCTGAGAATTTCGCAAATGTTGCATTTGTAAGCAAGTTTCTTGCATTTTGTTTTGTACTAAAAATCTTCGAATTTAGCAATATTTTGACGTTTATCATCCCCCTTTTCCTTTATGTGATTTAAACAAAATATCATCGAATTAGGCAATATTTTGCCGTTTTTCCACGTTTCTGTGAATTTTTAGTTTATTGGTATTATTTCATAAATATACGATAAAAATGATGCACACACATAATTGATTAGATAAAAACCTTAAATACTTCATTTTCAATCATTTATTTGTTTCTCGTTAAAATACTGAGTGAGATATTGAAAAGCTGAGAAGTTCGGTTTTTATTGCATATCGACGTTTCAGCCGGATTAGAGCGGTTATACGTGTACATCTTCCATCGGTAATATAAACGGAAAATCAGGAACATTTTAGTTAATTCTAATGAAAACACATTGTGTTTTATCATTTGTATTGGAAACAACATTGTCATATGTCTTTTCATGGATCTAAATAATACGAAACCTCGCTCTATGATTTGAAGTTTAAATCCTCATATATGGTAAAATAGTGACTTTTTCACGTTCTTCATATAGTTTGATATTATGTAAATATATTCATTTTTTATCAATATTTCGATACTATTTCATGTATTATCACGATATGTGATTTGGCCTTCAAATTTCAGAATTTCGAATAATATTGCATTTTAAGCAAGTTTTCTCTCATTTTGTTTCGTACGAAAAATCATCGAATTTAGCAATATTTTGACGTTTACCATCCCCTTTTCCTTTATGTGATATGAACAAAATATCATCGAATTAGGCAATATTTTGCCGTTTTTCCACGTTTTTGTGAATTTTCAGTTTTTTGTTAATAATTCATTATATATACGATATAAATGATGCAAACACATAATTGATTAGATAATAACCTTAAATACTTCATTTTCAATCATATATTTGTTTCTCGTTAAAATACTGAGTAAGATATTGAAAAGGGGAGAAGTTCGGTTTTTATTGCATATATCGACATTTCAGCCGGATTAGAGCGGTTTTACGTGTACATCATACGTCGGTAATATAAACGGAAAATCAGGAACAATTTAGGTAATTCTCATGAAAACACATTGATTTTTATCATTTGTATTCGAAACAACATTGTCATATGTCTTTTCTTGGATCTAAATAATACGAAACCTCGCTCTATGATTCGAAGTTAAAATCCTCAAATTTGTTTTAATAGTGACTTTTTTCACGTTTTTCGTGTAGTTTGATATTACGTAAATATATTCGTTTTTACCAATATTTCGATACTATTTCATGTAGTATCACGATATGTGATTTGGCCTTCATATCTCAGAATTTCTTATAATATTGCATTTTAAGCAAGTTTTCTTGCATTTTGTTTCGTACTAAACATCATCGAATTTAGTAATATTTTGACGTTTATCATCCCATTTTTCCTTTATGTGATTTAAACAAAATATCATCGAATTAGGCAATATTTTATCGTTTTTCACGTTTTTGTGAATTTTCAGTTTATTGGTATTAATTCATTATATATACGATAAAAATGATGCAAACACGTAATTGATTAGAAATTAACCTTAAATACATCATTTTCAATCATCTATTTGTTTCTCGTTGAAATACTGAGTAAGGTATTGAAAAGGGGAGAATTTCGGTTTTTATTGCATATATCGACGTTTCAGCCGGATAAGAGCGGTTTTACGTGTACATCTTACGTCGGTAATATAAACGGAAAATCAGGAACAATTTACTTAATTCTAATGAAAACACATTGATTTTTATCATTTGTATTCGGAACAACATTGTCATATGTCTTTTCTTGGATCTAAATAATGCGAAACCTCGCTCTATGATTTGAAGTTAAAATCCTCAAATTTGGTATAATAGTGACTTTTTTCACGTTTTTATGTAGTTTGATATTACGTAAATATATTCATTTTTACCAATATTTCGATACTATTTCATGTAGTATCACGATATGTGATTTGGCCTTCAAATCTCAGAATTTCGCATAATATTGCATTTTAAGCAAGTTTTCTTGCATTTTGTTTTGTACGAAATATCATCGAATTTAGCAATATTTTGACGTTTATCATCCCCTTTTCCTTTTTGTGATTTAAACAAAATATCATTGAATTAGGCAATATTTTGCCGTTTTTCCACGTTTTTGTGAATTTTCAGTTTATTGTTATATAATTCATTAAATATACAATATAAGTGATGCAAACACATAATTGATTAGAAAATAACCTTAAATACTTCATTTTCAATCATCTATTAGTTTCTCGTTAAAATACTGAGTAAGATATTGAAAAGGGGAGAAGTTCTGTTTTATTGCATATATCGACGTTTCAGCCGGATTAGAGTGGTTTTACGTGAAAATCTTCCATCGGTAATATAAACGGAAAATCAGGAACATTTTAGTTAATTGTAATAAAAACACATTGATTTTTATCATTTGTATTGGAAACAACATTGTCATGTCTTTTCTTGGATCTAAATAATACGAAACCTCGCTCTATGATTTGAAGTTAAAATACTCATATATGGTAAAATAGTGACTTTTTTCACGTTTTTCATTTAGTGTGATTTTACGTAAATATATTCGTTTCACCAATATTTGGATACTACTTCATGTTTTCTCACGATATGTGATTTGGCCTTCATATCTGAGAATTTCGCAAATGTTGCATTTGTAAGCAAGTTTCTTGCATTTTGTTTTGTACTAAAAATCTTCGAATTTAGCAATATTTTGACGTTTATTATCTCCTTTTCCTTTATGTGATTTAAACAAAATATCATCGAATTAGGCAATATTTTGCCGTTTTTTCAGGTTTTTGTGAATTTTCAGTTTATTGTTATTAATTCATTAATATACGATAAAAATGATGCATACACATAATTGATTAGATAGTAAGCTTAAATACTTCATTTTCAATCATCTATTTGTTTCTCGTTAAAATACTGAGTAAAATATTGAAAAGGGGAGAAGTTCGGTTTTTATTGCATATATCGACGTTTCAGCCGGATTAGAGCGGTTTTACGTGTACATCTTCCATCGGTAATATAAACGGAAAATCAGGAACATTTTAGTTAATTCTAATGAAAACACATTGATTTTTATCATTTGTATTGGAAACAACATTGTCATATGTCTTTTCTTGGATCTAAATAATACGAAACCTCGCTCTATGATTTGAAGTTAAAATCCTCAAATATGGTAAAATAGTGACTTTTTCACGTTTTTCATGTAGTTTGATATTACGTAAATATATTCATTTTTTACCAATATTTCGATACTATTTCATGTAGTATCACGATATGTGATTTGGCCTTCAAATCTCAGAATTTCGAATAATATTGCATTTTAAGCAAGTTTTCTTGCATTTTGTTTCGTACGAAAAATCATCGAATTTAGCAATATTTTGACGTTTATCATCCCCTTTTCCTTTATGTGATTTAAACAAAATATCATCGAATTAGGCAATATTTTGCCGTTTTTCCACGTTTTTGTGAATTTTCAGTTTATTGTTATTAATTCATTAAATATACGATATAAATGATGCAAACACATAATTGATTAGATAATAACCTTAAATACTTCATTTTCAATCATATATTTGTTTCTCGTTAAAATACTGAGTAAGATATTGAAAAGGGGAGAAGTTCGGTTTTTATTGCATATATCGACGTTTCAGCCGGATTAGAGCGGTTTTACGTGTACATCTTACGTCGGTAATATAAACGGAAAATCAGGAACAATTTAGTTAATTCTAATGAAAACACATTGATTTTTATCATTTGTATTCGAAACAACATTGTCATATGTCTTTTCTTGGATCTAAATAATACGAAACCTCGCTCTATGATTCGAAGTTAAAATCCTCAAATTTGTTTTAATAGTGACTTTTTTCACGTTTTTCGTGTAGTTTGATATTACGTAAATATATTCGTTTTTACCAATATTTCGATACTATTTCATGTAGTATCACGATATGTGATTTGGCCTTCATATCTCAGAATTTCTTATAATATTGCATTTTAAGCAAGTTTTCTTGCATTTTGTTTCGTACTAAACATCATCGAATTTAGTAATATTTTGACGTTTATCATCCCATTTTTCCTTTATGTGATTTAAACAAAATATCATCGAATTAGGCAATATTTTATCGTTTTTCATCGTTTTTGTGAATTTTCAGTTTATTGGTATTAATTCATTATATATACGATAAAAATGATGCAAACATGTAATTGATTAGAAATTAACCTTAAATACATCATTTTCAATCATCTATTTGTTTCTCGTTGAAATACTGAGTAAGGTATTGAAAAGGGGAGAAGTTCGGTTTTTATTGCATATATCGACGTTTCAGCCGGATTAGAGCGGTTTTAATGGGACATCTTACGTCGATAATATAAACGGAAAATCAGGAACAATTTAGTTAATTCTAATGAAAACACATTGATTTTTATCATTTGTATTCGAAACAACATTGTCATATGTCTTTTCTTGGATCTAAATAATGCGAAACCTCGCTCTATGATTTGAAGTTAAAATCCTCAAATTTGGTATAATAGTGACTTTTTTCACGTTTTTTATGTAGTTTGATATTACGTAAATATATTCATTTTACCAATATTTCGATACTATTTCATGTAGTATCACAATATGTGATTTGGCCTTCAAATCTCAGAATTTCGCATAATATTGCATTTTAAGCAAGTTTTCTTGCATTTTGTTTTGTACGAAATATCATCGAATTTAGCAATATTTTGACGTTTATCATCCCCTTTTCCTTTATGTGATTTAAACAAAATATCATTGAATTAGGCAATATTTTGCCGTTTTTCCACGTTTTTGTGAATTTTCAGTTTATTGTTAATAATTCATTAAATATACGATATAAATGATGCAAACACATAATTGATTAGAAAATAACCTTAAATACTTCATTTTCAATCATCTATTAGTTTCTCGTTAAAATACTGAGTAAGATATTGAAAAGGGGAGAAGTTCTGTTTTATTGCATATATCGACGTTTCAGCCGGATTAGAGTGGTTTTACGTGTAAATCTTCCATCGGTAATATAAACGGAAAATCAGGAACATTTTAGAAAACACATTGATTTTTATCATTTGTATTGGAAACAACATTGTCATGTCTTTTCTTGGATCTAAATAATACGAAACCTCGCTCTATGATTTGAAGTTAAAATACTCATATATGGTAAAATAGTGACTTTTTTCACGTTTTTCATTTAGTGTGATTTTACGTAAATATATTCGTTTTACCAATATTTCGATACTACTTCATGTTTTCTCACGATATGTGATTTGGCCTTCATATCTGAGAATTTCGCAAATGTTGCATTTGTAAGCAAGTTTCTTGCATTTTGTTTTGTACTAAAAATCATCGAATTTAGCAATATTTTGACGTTTATCATCCCCCTTTTCCTTAATGTGATTTAAACAAATTATCATCGAATTAGGCAATATTTTGCCGTTTTTCCACTTTTCTGTGAATTTTCAGTTTAATGGTATTATTTCATAAATATACGATAAAAATGATGCACACACATAATTGATTAGATGAAAACCTTAAATACTTCATTTTGAATAATTTATTTGTTTCTCGTTAAAATACTGAGTAAGATATTGAAAAGGGGAGAAGTTCGGTTTTTATTGCATATCGACGTTTCAGCCGGATTAGAGCGGTTTTACGTACACATCTTCCATCGGTAATATAAACGGAAAATCAGGAACATTTTAGTTAATTCTAATGAAAACACATTGATTTTTATCATTTGTATTGGAAACAACATTGTCATATGTCTTTTCTTGGATCTAAATAATACGAAACCTCGTTCTATGATTTGAAGTTAAAATCCTCAAATATGGTTAAATAGTGACTTTTTTCACGTTTTTCATGTAGTTTGATATTACGTAAATATATTCATTTTTACCAATATTTCGATACTATTTCATGTAGTATCACGATATGTGATTTGGCCTTCAAATCTCAGAATTTCGCATAATATTGCATTTTAAGCAAGTTTTCTTGCATTTTGTTTCGTACGAAAAATCATCGAATTTAGCAATATTTTGACGTTTATCATCCCCTTTTCCTTTATGTGATTTAAACAAAATATCATTGAATTAGGCAATATTTTGCCGTTTTTCCACGTTTTTGTGAATTTTCAGTTTATTGTTATTAATTCATTAAATATACAATATAAATGATGCAAACACATAATTGATTAGATAATCACCTTAAATACATCATTTTCAATCATCTATTTGTTTCTCGTTAAAATACTGAGTAAGATATTGAAAAGGGGAGAAGTTCGGTTTTATTGCATATATCGACGTTTCAGCCGGATTAGAGTGGTTTTACGTGTAAATCTTCCATCGGTAATATAAACGGAAAATCAGGAACATTTTAGTTAATTGTAATAAAAACACATTGATTTTTATCATTTGTATTGGAAACAACATTGTCATGTCTTTTCTTGGATCTAAATAATACGAAACCTCGCTCTATGATTTGAAGTTAAAATACTCATATATGGTAAAATAGTGACTTTTTTCACGTTTTTCATTTAGTGTAATTTTACGTAAATATATTCGTTTTTACCAATATTTCGATATTACTTCATGTTTTCTCACGATATGTGATTTGGCCTTCAAATCTAAGAATTTCGCAAATGTTGCATTTTTAAGCAAGTTTCTTGCATTTTGTTTCGTACTAAACATCATCGAATTTAGTAATATTTTGACGTTTATCATCCCCCTTTTCCTTTATGTGATTTAAACAAAATATCATGGAATTAGGCAATATTTTGCCGTTTTTCCACGTTTTTGTGAATTTTCAGTTTATTGGTATTAATTCATAAATATACGATAAAAATGATGCAAACACATAATTGATTAGATAAAAACCTTAAATACTTCATTTTCAATCATCTATTTTTTTCTCGTTAAAATACTGAGTAAGATATTGGAAAGGGGAGAAGTTCGGTTTTTATTGCATATATCGACGTTTCAGCCGGATTAGAGCGGTTTTACGTGTACATCTTCCATCGGTAATATAAACGGAAAATCAGGAACATTTTAGTTAATTCTAATGAAAACACATTGATTTTTATCATTTGTATTGGAAACAACATTGTCATGTCTTTTCTTGGATCTAAATAATACGAAACCTCGCTCTATGATTTGAAGTTTAAATCCTCATATATGGTAAAATAGTGACTTTTTTCACGTTTTTCATGTAGTGTAATTTTACGTAAATATATTCGTTTTTACCAATATTTCGATACTATTTCATGTAATATCACGATATGTGATTTGGCCTTCAAATCACAGAATTTCGCATAATATTGCATTTTAAGCAAGTTTTCTTGCATTTTGTTTCGTACGAAAAATCATCGAATTTAGCAATATTTTCACGTTCATCATCCCCTTTTCCTTTATGTGATTTATACAAAATATCATCGAATTAGGCAATATTTTGCCTTTTTTCCACGTTTTTGTGAATTTTCAGTTTATTGTTATTAATTCATTAAATATACGATAAAAATGATGCAAACACATAATTGATTAGAAATTAACCTTAAATACTTCATTTTCAATCAACTATTTGTTTCTCGTTAAAATACTGAGTAAGATATTGAAAAGGGGAGAAGTTCGGTTTTTATTGCATATATCGACGTTTCAGCCGGATTAGAGCGGTTTTACTTGTAAATCTTCCATCGGTAATATAAACGGAAAATCAGGAACATTTTAGTTAATTCTAATGAAAACACATTGGTTTTTATCATTTGTATTGGAAACAACATTGTCTTTTCTTTTCTTGGATCTAAATAATACGAAACCTCGCTCTATGATTTGAAGTTAAATCCTCAAATATGGTAAAATAGTGACTTTTTCACGTTTTTCATGTAGTTTGATTTTACGTAAATATATTCATTTTTACCAATATTTCGATACTATTTCATGTAGTATCACGATATGTGATTTGGCCTTCAAATCTCAGAATTTCGCTTAATATTGCATTTTAAGCAAGTTTTCTTGCATTTTGTTTCGTACGAAAAATCATCGAATTTAACAATATTTTGACGTTTATCATCCCCTTTTCCTTTATATGATTTAAACAAAATATCATCGAATTAGTCAATATTTTGCCGTTTTTCCACGTTTTTGTGAATTTTCAGTTTATTGGTATTAATTCATTATATATATACGATAAAAATGATGCAAACACATAATTGATTAGATAAAAACCTTAAATACTTCATTTTCAATCATCTATTTGTTTCTCGTTAAAATACTGAGTAAGATATTGAAAAGGGGAGAAGTTCGGTTTTTATTGCATATATCGACGTTTCAGCCGGATTAGAGCGGTTTTACTTGTAAATCTTCCATCGGTAATATAAACGGAAAATCAGGAACATTTTAGTTAATTCTAATGAAAACACATTGGTTTTTATCATTTGTATTGGAAGTAACATTGTCATTTGTCTTTTCTTGGATCTAAATAATACGAAACCTCGCTCTATGATTTGCAGTTAAATCCTCAAATATGGTAAAATAGTGACTTTTTCACGTTTTTCATGTAGTTTGATTTTACGTAAATATATTCATTTTTACCAATATTTCGATACTATTTCATGTAGTATCACGATATATGATTTGGACTTCAAATCTCAGAATTTCGCTTAATATTGCATTTTAAGCAAGTTTTCTTGCATTTTGTTTCGTGCGAAAAATCATCGAATTTAGCAATATTTTGACGTTTATCATCCCCTTTTCCTCTATGTGATTTAAACAAAATATCATCGAACTAGGCAATATTTTGCCGTTTTTCCACGTTTTTTGTGAATTTTCAGTTTATTGTTATTAATTCATTAAATATACGAAAAAAAATGATCGTAATTACAAAAAAATTAAAAAAAAGGTCGTAATTTCAAACTGCGAATACGTGCAGAAAGCCAGAATTTGGCTCTAAAATATAGCTAAAGGGTCGAATTTAGGATGTTTGGGATATTTTGAAAACTGCAGGGGGGTTTGTGCAAAATGTGACACATCGTCGCTCTCAGTAATTGACATTTTTTCGGTATAAAAATTCGCAATTTCTAACTGCGAATATGTGCAGAGAGCCACAATTTGGCTCCAAAATATGGCTCAAGGGTAGAATTTGGGATGTTTGAGATATTTTGCAAACTGCAGGGGGGTTTGGACAAAATGTGACCCATCGCTGCTTTCAGTAATTGGCATATTTTCGGTATAAAAAGTCGTAATTTCCAACTGCGAATATATGCAGAGAGCCAGAATTTGGCTCCAAAATATAGCTCAAGGGTCGAATTTGGGATGTTTGGGATATTTTGAAAACTGCAGGGGTGTTTGGGCAAAATGTGACCCATCGCTGCTTTCAGTAATTGGCATATTTTCGGTATTAAATATCGTAATTTCAACCTGCGAATATGTGCAGAGAGCCAGAATTTCGCTCCAAAATATGGCTGAAGGGTCGAATTTGAAATGGTTGGGATATTTTGAAACTTGCAGGGAGGGTTTGGGCAAAATGTGATCCATCGCCGCTTTCAGTAATTGGCATATTTTCGGTATTAAATCTCGTAATTTCAAACTGCGAATGCATGCAGAAAGCCAGAATTTGGCTCCAATATATGGCTCAAGGGTCGAATTTGGGATGTTTAGGATTTTTGGAAAACTGCAGGGAGGGTTTGAGCAAAATGTGGTCCTTCGCCGCTCTCAGTAATTAGCATATTTTCGGTATAAAAAGTCGTAACTTATAACTGCGAATACGTGCAGAGAGCCAGAATTTTTGCTCCAAAATATAGCTCAATTCTCGAATTTGGGATGTTTGAGATATTTTGAAAACTGCAGGGGGGGTTTGGGCAAAATGTGATCCATCGCTGTTCTCAGTAATTGGCATATTTTCGGTATAAATATTCGTAATTTCAAACTGCGAATACGTGCAGAGAGCCCGAATTTGGTTCCAAAATATGGCTCAACCGTCGAATTTGAGATGTTTGGGATATTTTGAAAACTGCAGGGGGGGGGGGGGCAAAATGTGACCCATCGCTGGTTTCAGTAATTGGCATATTTTCGATATAAAATATCGTAATTTCAACCTGCGAATATGTACAGAGAGCCAGAATTTTGCTCCAAAATATGGCTCAAGGGTCGAATTTGAGATGTTTGGGATAATTTGCAAACTGCAGGGAGGGTTTGGACAAAATGTGACCCATCGCTGCTTTCAGTAATTGGCATATTTTCGATATAAAAAGTCGTAATTTCAAACTGCGAATACATGCAGAGAGCCAAAATTTGGCTCCACAATATAGCTCAAGGGTCGAATTTGTGAAATTTTGGGATATTTTGAAAAATGCAGGGGGGATTGGGTCAAATGTGACCCATCGCTGCTTTCAGTAATTGGCATATTTTCGGTATAAAATATCGTAATTTCAACTTGCGAATATGTGCAGATGGCCAGAATTAGGCTCCAAAATATGGCTCTAGGGTCGAATTTGGGATGGTTGGGATATTTTGAAACTGCAGGGAGGGTTTGGGCAAAATGTGATCCATCGCCTCTTTCAGTAATTGGCATATTTTCGGTATTAAATGTCGTAGTTTCAAACTGCGAAAACATGCAGAAAGCCGGAATTTGGCTTCAAAATATGGCTCAACGGTCGAATTTGGGATGTTTGGGATATTTTGAAAACTGAAGGGAGGGTTTGAGCAAAATGTGATCCATCGCCGCTCTCAGTAATTGGCATATTTTCGGTATAAAAAGTCGTAATTTCAAACTTCGAATATATGCAGAGAGCCAGAATTTGGCTCCAAAATATAGCTCAAGGGTCGAATTTGGGATGTTTGGGATATTTTGAAAACTGCAGGGGTGTTTGGGCAAAATGTGACCCATCGCTGCTTTCAGTAATTGGCATATTTTCGGTATTAAATATCGTAATTTCAACCTGCGAATATGTGCAGAGAGCCAGAATTTCGCTCCAAAATATGGCTGAAGGGTCGAATTTGAAATGGTTGGGATATTTTGAAACTTGCAGGGAGGGTTTGGGCAAAATGTGATCCATCGCCGCTTTCAGTAATTGGCATATTTTCGGTATTAAATCTCGTAATTTCAAACTGCGAATGCATGCAGAAAGCCAGAATTTGGCTCCAATATATGGTTCAAGGGTCGAATTTGGGATGTTTAGGATTTTTGGAAAACTGCAGGGAGGGTTTGAGCAAAATGTGGTCCATCGCCGCTCTCAGTAATTAGCATATTTTCGGTATAAAAAGTCGTAACTTATAACTGCGAATACGTGCAGAGAGCCAGAATTTTTGCTCCAAAATATAGCTCAATTCTCGAATTTGGGATGTTTGAGATATTTTGAAAACTGCAGGGGGGGTTTGGGCAAAATGTGATCCATCGCTGTTCTCAGTAATTGGCATATTTTCGGTATAAATATTCGTAATTTCAAACTGCGAATACGTGCAGAGAGCCCGAATTTGGTTCCAAAATATGGCTCAACCGTCGAATTTGAGATGTTTGGGATATCTCTTAATTAAGCCTCTGCATCTCTCTCTTCAGCCTCTGCATCACTCTCTTGAGCCTCTGCATCCCTCTCTTGAGCCCCTGCATCCCTCTCTTAAGCCTCTGCATTACTCTCTTAAGCCTCTGCATCACTCTCGTAAGCCTCTGAATCACTCTCTTGAGCCTCTGCATCCCTCTCTTGAGCCTCTGCATCACTCTCTTCAGCATCTGCATCCCTCTCTTGAGCCTCTGCATCATTCTCTTAGGCCTCTGCATCATTCTCTTGAGCCTCTGCATCACTTTCCTGAGCCTCTACATCCCTCTCTTGAGCCTCTGCATCACTCTCTTGAGCTTGGCATCCCTCTCTTAAGCCTCTGCATCACTCTCCTGAGCCTCTGCATCACTCTCTTAAGCCTCTGCATCCCTCTCTTGAGCCTCTGCATCACTCTCTTGAGCCTCTGCATCACTCTCTTGAGCCTCTGCATCACACTCTTGAGCCTCTGCATCCCTCTTTTAAGCCTCTGCATCACTCTCTTGAGCCTATGCATCACTTTCTTGAGCCTCTGCATCACTCTTTTGAGCCTCTGCACCACTCTCTTGAGCCTCTGCATCAATCTCTTGAGCCTCTGCATCCCTCTCTTAAGCCTCTGCAACACTCTCTTCAGCCTCTGCATCACTCTCTTAAGCCTCTGCATCCCTCACTTGATTCTCTGCATCACTCTCGTAAGCCTCTGCATCAGTCTCTTGAGCCTCTGCATCCCTCTCTTAAGCCTCTACATCATTCTCTTGAGCGTCTGCATTACTCTCTTGAGCCTCTGCATCACTCTCTTGAGCCTCTGCATCACTCTCTTGAGCCTCTGCATCACTCGCTTGAGCCTCTGCATCCCTCTCTTAAGCCTCTGCATCACTCTCTTGAGCCTCTGCATCACTCTCTTGAGCCTCTGCATCTCTCTCTTGAGCCTCTGCAACACTTTTCAGCCTCTGCATCACCCACTTAAGCCTCTGCATCACTCTCTTATGCCTCTGCATCACTCTCTTTAGCCTCTGCTTCCCTCTCTTGATGCTCTGCATCACTCTCCTGAGCCTCTGTATCACTCTCATGACCCTCTGCATCACTCTCTTGAGCCTCTGCATCACTCTCTTGAGCCTCTGCATCACTCTCTTGATCCTCTGTATCACTCTCCTAAGCCTCTGCATCCCTCTCTTGATCCTCTGCATCACTCTCTTGAGCCTCTGCATCATTCTCTTGAGCCTCTGCATCCCTTTCTTAAGCCTCCACATCATTCGCTTGAGCCTCTGCATTACTCCCTTAAGCCTCTGTGTCACTCTCTTAAGCCTCTGCATCTCTTTCTTCACATCATTCGCTTGAGCCTCTGCATTACACTCTTAAGCCTCTGTGTCACTCTCTTTAGAATCTGCATCCCTCTCTGGATCCTCAGCATCCCTCTCCTGAGCCTTTGCAGTACTCTCTTGAGCCTCTGCATCACTCTCTTTTGCCTCTGCATCCCTCTCTTAAGCCTCTGCATCACTCTCTTATGCCTCTGCATCACTCTCTTTAGCCTCTGCTTCCTTCTCTTGATCCTCTGCATCACCCCAGCAAACAATTTTAGGTTGCCACAACATATCTGGAAAGTATTTGAAAGTATTGGAAACGTTTGTTTTATCGTATCAGATACGATATTGTGTGTGGACTTAAATAGGTTTCCAAACTTATAACCAAGACATATGTATCTAACACTAATTTGAGATGTTGTGGCAACTTACACTCCTAACATGAGTCATTCATAATCCATTCATACACCAATATGAATCTCTTGTGAAAGGTTTGAGCCTTATCTGAACCCTTTTCACATCTTTGTGTTTAAAGTTAAATTTCTTGAAATTAAATTATATTATTTTATATTATATTATATTATTTTATTATATTTTATTTTATAATTTATTATTATTTTTCTTATATTTTTTTATATTATATTAGTGTTTTCAATTTAAATATTAAAACCAATTTAAGGGTAAAAAATCAAATAATTTATATTTCTTTTATTATTTACTAACAAATCAGCAAAAATACAAAAACATATGACCTATATAATTATATATATAATATATATATAAATAATTATATAATATATATATATATATATTATATATCTGCGACAGGCACACGTCTTGATCCGCAGGAGCTCCGTATTGCAGTCGCTCTCCGCCTGTAATTACAAAAAATTAAAAGAAAGGTCGTAATTTTCAAACTGCGAATACGTGCAGAGAGCCAGAATTTGGCTCTAAAATATAGCTCAGTGGTCGAATTTAGTGATGTTTGGGATATTTTGAAAACTGCAGGGGGTTTGTGCAAAATGTGACACATCGTCGCTCTCAGTAAATTGACATTTTTTCGGTATAAAAAAGTCGCAATTTCTAACTGCGAATATGTGCGAGAGAGCCCAATTTGGCTCCAAATATGGCTCAATGGTAGAATTTGGGATGTTTGAGATATTTGCAAACTGCAGGGGGGTTTTGACAAAATGTGACCCATCGCTTCTTTCAGTAATTGGCATATTTTCGGTATAAAAAGTCGTAATTTAAAACTGCGAATACATGCAGAGAGCCAGAATTTGGCTCCAAAATATAGCTCAAGGGTCGAATTTGGGATGTTTGGGATATTTTGAAAACTGCAGGGGTGTTTGGGCAAAATGTGACCCATCGCTGCTTTTAGTAATTGGCATATTTTCGGTATAAAATATCGTAATTTCAACCTGCGAATATGTGCAGAGAGCCAGAATTTCGCTCCAAAATATGGCTGAAGGATCGAATTTGAATTGGTTGGGATATTTTGAAACTTGCAGGGAGGTTTTGGGCAAAATGTGATCCATCGCAGCTTTCAGTAATTGGCATATTTCGGTATTAAATGTCGTAATTTCAAACTGCGAATACATGCAGAAAGCCAGAATTTGGCTCAAGGGTCGAATTTGGGATGTTTAGGATTTTTGGAAAACTGCAGGGAGGGTTTGAGCAAAATGTGGTCCATCGCCGCTCTCAGTAATTAGCATATTTTCGGTATAAAAAGTCGTAACTTATAACTGCGAATACGTGCAGAGAGCCAGAATTTTGCTCCAAAATATAGCTCAATGCTCGAATTTGGGATGTTTGGGATATTTTGAAAACTGCAGGGAAGGTTTGGGATATTTTGAAAACTGCAGGGAAGGTTTGGGCAAAATGTGATTCATAGCTGCTCTCAGTAATATTTTCGGTATAAAAAGTCGTAATTTCAAACTGCGAATACATGCAGAAAGCCAAAATTTGGCTCCAAAATATGGGTCAAGTGTCGAATTTGGGATGTTTGGGATATTTTGAAAACTGCAGGTAGGGTTTGGGCAAAATGTGATCCATCGCTGCTCTCAGTAATTAGCATATTTTCGGTATAAATATTCGTAATTTCAAACTGGGAATACGTTCAGAGAGCCGAATTTGGATCCAAAATATGGCTCAAGCGTCGAATTTGAGATGTTTGGGATATTTTGAAAACTGCAGGGGGGGGGGGGGAATGTGACCCATCGCTGGTTTCAGTAATTGGCATATTTTCGATATAAAATATCGTAATTTCAACCTGCGAATATGTACAGAGAGCCAGAATTTTGCTCCAAAATATGGCTCAGGGGTCGAATTTGGGATGTTTGGGCTAATTTCCAAACTGCAGGGAGGGTTTGGACAAAATGTGACCCATCGCTGCTTTCAGTAATTGGCATATTTTCGATATAAAAAGTCGTAATTTCAAAACTGCGAATACATGCAGAGAGCCAAAATTTGGCTCCAAATATAGCTCAAGGGTCGAATTGGGATGTTTGGGATATTTGAAAACTGCAGTGGGGATTGGGTCAAATGTGACCCATCGCTGCTTTCAGTAATTGGCATATTTTCGGTATTAAATATGTAATTTCAATTTCGTAATTTCATCTGTGACCCATCGCTGCTTTCAGTAATTGGCATATTTTCCGGTATAAAATATCGTAATTTCAATTTCGTAAATTTTATCCTGCGAATATGTGCAGATGGCCAGAATTAGGCTCCAAAATATAGCTCTAGGGTCGATTTGGGATGGTTGGGATATTTGAAAACTGCAGGGAGGGTTTGGGCAAAATGTGATCCATCGCCTCTTTCAGTAATTGGCATATTTTCGGTATTAAAATGTCGTAGTTTCAAATTGCGAAAACATGCTGAAAGCCAGAATTTGGCTCCAAAATATGGCTCAACGATCGAATTTGGGATGTTTTGGGATATTTTGAAAACTGAAGGGAGGGTTGAGAGAAAATGTGATCTATCGCCGCTCTCAGTAATTGGCATATTTTCGGTATAAAATTCGTAATTTCAAACTGCGAATACGTGCAGAGAGCCAGAATTTGGCTCCAAAATATAGCTCAATGGTCGAATTTGGGATGTTTGGGATATTTTGAAAACTGCATGGAGGGTTTGGGCAAAATGTGATCCATAGCCGCTTTCAGTAATTGGCATATTTTCGGTATAAAATTCGTAATTCAAACTACGAATACATGCAGAGAAAGCCAAAATTTGGCTCCAAAATATGGGTCAAGTGTCAAATTTGGGATGTTTGGGATATTTTGGAAACTGCAGGGGGGTATGACGAAAATGTGATCCATCGTCCCTTTCAGTAATTAGCATATTTTCGGTATAAAAAGCCGTAACTTCAAACTGCGAATATGTGCAGAGAGCCAGAATTTGGCTCCAAAATATGGCTCAAGGGTCGAATTTGGGATGTTTGGGATATTTTGCAAACTGCAGGGGGGTCTGGGCAAATTGTGACCCATCGCTGCTTTCAGTTATTGGCATATTTTCAGTATAAAAATTCGTAATTTCAAACTGCGAATATATGCAGAGAGCCAGAATTTGGCTCCAAAATATAGCTCAAGGGTCGAATTTGGGATGTTTGGGATATTTTGAAAACTGCAGTGGGGTTTGGGCAATTTGTGACCCATCGACTCTCTCAGTAATTGACATATTTTCGGAATAAAAATTCGTAATTTCAAACAGCGAATATGTGCAGAGAGCCACAATTTGGCTCCAAAATATGGCTCAAAGGTCGAATTTGCGATGTTTGGGATATCCTCTTAAGCCACTGCATCCCTATATTGAGCCTCTGCATCACTTTCTTAATCCTCTGCATCCCTTTCTTGAGCCTCTGCATCCCTCTCTTGGACTCCTGCATCCTTCTCATGAGCCTCTGCGTCCTTCTCCTCAGCCTTTGCATCACTCTCTTTAGCCTCTGCATCACTCTCTTGAGTCTCTGCATAACTCTCTTAATCCTCTGCATCCCTCTCTTCATCCTCTGCATCACTCTCTTGAGCCTCTGCATCATTCTCTTGAGCCTCTGCATCACTCTCTTTTGCCTCTGCATCACTCTCTTAATTAAGCCTCTGCATCTCTCTCTTCAGCCCCTGCATCACTCTCTTGAGCCTCTGCATCCCTCTCTTGAGCCCCTGCATCCCTCTCTTAAGCCTCTGCATTACTCTCTTAAGCCTCTGCATCACTCTCGTAAGCCTCTGAATCACTCTCTTGAGCCTCTGCATCCCTCTCTTGAGCCTCTGCATCACTCTCTTCAGCATCTGCATCCCTCTCTTGAGCCTCTGCATCATTCTCTTAGGCCTCTGCATCATTCTCTTGAGCCTCTGCATCACTTTCCTGAGCCTCTACATCCTCTCTTGAGCCTCTGCATCACTCTCTTGAGCTTGGCATCCCTCTCTTAAGCCTCTGCAATCACTCTCCTGAGCCTCTGCATCACTCTCTTAAGCCTCTGCATCCCTCTCTTGAGCCTCTGCATCACTCTCTTGAGCCTCTGCATCACTCTCTTGAGCCTCTGCATCACACTCTTTGAGCCTCTGCATCCCTCTTTTAAGCCTCTGCATCACTCTCTTGAGCCTATGCATCACTTTCTTGAGCTCTGCATCACTCTTTTGCGCGTCTGCACCACTCTCTTGAGCCTCTGCATCAATCTCTTGAGCCTTTGCATCCCTCTCTTAAGCCTCTGCATCACTCTCTTGAGCCTCTGCATCACTCTCTTAAGCCTCTGCATACCTCACTTGATTCTCTGCATCACTCTCGTAAGCCTCTGCATCAGTCTCTTGAGCCTCTGCATCCCTCTCTTAAGCCTCTACATCATTCTCTTTAGCCTCTGCATTACTCTCTTGAGCCTCTGCATCACTGTCTTGAGCCTCTGCATCACTCTCTTGAGCCTCTGCATCACTCGCTTGAGCCTCGGCATCCCTCTCTTAAGCCTCTGCATCACTCTCTTGAGCCTCTGCATCACTCTCTTGAGCCTCTGCATCTCTCTCTTGAGCCTCTGCAACACTTTTCAGCCTCTGCATCACCCACTTAAGCCTCTGCATCACTCTCTTATGCCTCTGCATCACTCTCTTTAGCCTCTGCTTCCCTCTCTTGATCCTCTGCATCACTCTCCTGAGCCTCTGTATCACTCTCATGATCCTCTGCATCACTCTCTTGAGCCTCTCCATCACTCTCTTGAGCCTCTGCATCACTCTCTTGATCCTCTGCATCACTCTGCTAAGCCTCTGCATCCCTCTCTTGATCCTCTGCATCACTCTCTTGAGCCTCTGCATCATTCTCTTGAGCCTCTGCATCCCTTTCTTAAGCCTCCACATCATTCGCTTGAGCCTCTGCATTACACTCTTAAGCCTCTGTGTCACTCTCTTAAGCCTCTGCATCCCTTTCTTAAGCCTCCACATCATTCGCTTGAGCCTCTGCATTACACTCTTAAGCCTCTGTGTCACTCTCTTTAGAATCTGCATCCCTCTCTGGATCCTCAGCATCCCTCTCTTAAGCCTCTGCAGCACTCTCTTGAGCCTCTGCATCACTCTCTTGTGCCTCTGCATCCCTCTCTTGAGCCTCTGCATCACTCTCTTATGCCTCTGCATCACTCTCTTTAGCCTCTGCTTCCCTCTCTTGATCCTCTGCATCACCCCAGCAAACAATTTTAGGTTGCCACAACATATCTGGAAAGTATTTGAAAGTATTGGAAACGTTTGTTTTATCGTATCAGATACGATATTGTGTGTGGACTTAAATAGGTTTCCAAAACTTATAACCAAGACATATGTATCTAACACTAATTTGAGATGTTGTGGCAACTTACACTCCTAACATGAGTCATTCATAATCCATTCATACACCAATATGAATCTCTTGTGAAAGGTTTGAGCCTTATCTGAACCCTTTTCACATCTTTGTGTTTAAAGTTAAATTTCTTGAAATTAAATTATATTATTTATATTATATTATATTATTTTATTATATTTTATTTTATAATTTATTATTATTTTTCTTATATTTTTTTATATTATATTAGTGTTTTCAATTTAAATATTAAAACCAATTTAAGGGTAAAAAAATCAAATAATTTATATTTCTTTTATTATTTACTAACAAATCAGCAAAAATACAAAAACATATGACCTATATAATTATATATATAATATATATATAAATAATTTATATAATATATATATATATATATTATATATCTGCGACAGGCACACGTCTTGATCCGCAGGAGCTCCGTATTGCAGTCGCTCTCCGCCTTGCTGCCCCTATCCACACTGTTCACAGGTGTATTTGCGGCGAGGCAGATGCTGACGAATATGGATTGCATGGCCTGCACTGTGGAAAATCGGGTGGTTGGCACACTAGACACGACGAAGTCAACGACATCATTAAAAGAAGCCTTGCTTCTGCTCAGTGTCCAGCGGAGAGAGAACCCCGCAACCTACTGAACCGTGACTCTGTTAGCTTTGCCGGCCGACCAGACGGAATCACACTGCGTCCGTGGAAGGGTGGCAGGCAGTTAGCATGGGACTATACTTGCGTATCCACCCTGGCAACGACATACATCACCCTCTCTGCTGGCACGGCGGGAGCCGCAGCGACACACAGAGAAAAACAAAAGTCAGTCAAGTACAGGCAATTAGATCAAAGGTACAATTTCGTTCCAATAGGGTCTGAGACCCTAGGCCCATGG
>NW_025555860.1:170000-181315 GCF_020424385.1 Procambarus clarkii
TTCTTTTTGTCAGGAGACAAGAAGCCACAGAGTAATAACATTGTTGGCTTTTATTTAGGTGTTCCCCTGTTCTCCAGTCTTCCTCCGTCCCCTCGTCCTCCCCACCATTACCCTCTCCTCTGTTCCCTCGTCTTCCCCACCATCCCCCCTCTCGTCCTCCCCACCATTCTAAACTACCTCATCCCATGCATTCCATGATGGTCTGATGCTTCCATCTGAAAATTGGGAACATCAAAAGATCTGACTTTCCCAATTTTCTGATGGGAACATCAAATGATCTGATATTCCCATCACTGAAAAATAAAAACAGATAAAAAAAATGATATGAAAAAATAGAAAATAAAATATACTCATGAAATGAACAGAATGGTTAACAACGCAGCTCAATTGCAATGCAATGTCACAATAACATTTAAATATACTTTAAGATATAATCTAGAAGAAAATAAGGATATTGAAACGGTTCATGAACTCTATTTCAATAAAGGACACTATGGGGAACTTTGAAAAATAGTTATTGAGTATAATTAGACAGACTTGTTGCTAGGCAGAGGAGTAATGAGATATATGGCAAATTTTGCAAAATATACAATGAAGGTACACAAACATTCATACCCAAACAAAGCAAAATGCTAGGTAAGAACAAAGCATTTGGCCCGTAGGAGAAAGGAGATACCCACAAGACTAGAATACAAGTCATTAACAAGCATGCAAGTATAATACATAATACATGCAGACATATATAATCCAAAAAAATGTCAAATTTACGTACTTATTATTACATTACAAATATCCAAGGTTTTGAAGACACGTTTCCTCTTGCGCCCAACGAGTGAATACTGAGACCAGACCCCATAGGTCCCTATCCTCCTCATCATTCGTCTCACTGTGTCTCCACAGCTTGCACCGCCCATTTGAGACAGCGTCTGGACCTGTTAAAATAATGCATAAGCTGTAAGGTAATAGAGAATAATATATATCTTTCAATCTCAACATTAGATTTTCTAATTTCCAACTGTATTAAATAAATAGCATTAAAATATTTTCCTTCTTAACTATTACAAAAATCAACGAATTTGAGTAACTTTTGCTTTTGTTTTATTTGTACCTTAAACATAACACTGAACAATCAATTATGTGCCACCCCACCTTCCTTCATCTGCAAAAAAACTAATCAAAGACATATGTACAAGGCTAAAAAAATTCAGCAACACTTACCATACTCAGGCTAAAAGAATTAAGCAACACTTACCATACTCTTTTTATATTCACTGTTAACTTTTAGCTCATGTGACAGACTTTCCACCTGCTCAACAGTTTCAAGTGGGGATGGAAGAATGTCTTCCAGGATTGGTATATCTCCATGTGTTTTTGACATATGGGTTTCCGTCATTTTGACAATATTCAGGATATCCCCTGATAAAAATGTCAATTTTGATAATTCCTTCATTATGTATTCCATTTTTTCTGTTACTGCAAAAAAAAAAAGGCTTACTAGAACAAGCATTTAGTGTTGCATATATATGATATATGTATTGATCCTTAGTGGATCCTATTTTAGTGACAGACACATTGGTGTCAGGTCACTGTCAAATGGGCTACTGTCATGTAGCCTTCAATTATGTAACCTCTCCCTCTGTAACTGTATGTAACCTCTACCTCTGATGCAAATAATTTTCAAATGGAAAAGCTGAACAACTGTCAAGAGTACCATGTTCCTCAGCATCTGCTGTTAGGTGAATCAAACTGTGAACATTGTAGACTAGAAAATCTTTCCCATACAGATCACCACACCTTGATACAAAATTCAGCAAAAGGTCATGAGCATATTTGCCGTATTTTAAGGACATACATGTGGGCGAAACAAGAAAACTTATACCAACACTGAGAGTAAGGAAATGATCATACATCTCTTGGGGTAGAATACCTTTCAATACAAGCTTTCCTGTGTAGAGAAGAAACTGTCTGTATTCAGTTGCCTTCCATCTGTCAATTTCTTCCAAACCTCGTGGTTTACGTGGAAAAATATTGGGCACAAAATCTTTTATGCTCACCAATCTAGCACTAATTTCAGAAATCTGGCGGCTACATAATTTAAATGTGTTTTTCCGTATCCAGGTGACAAGAAGTCGCTTCATAACACCAAGGCACACCTGGTGCATATAGTCAATGGGAAACGCTGCAATTAAGTCTATGTTCAAGTCACAGAATGGTGATTTACCATGATGATGTTGCGAGTTAGATTGATTACGGAAGCGTGTGTCTGTTCTAATGGTAAATTTGTTACTTCTGGATATGTCATTTTCCCCATCCAAGTACCTTTCTGTTCACATTTGTCACAGCCATAATAACCTGAAAACAGTTTTATGGACTTCACCATAGCCTTAGCAGGTGCATCACAAATTACACATTGTAATTTTATGTTGATAGTTCTGTTACCATACTGAATCCATGCAACAAAAGGTCATCCATATCAGATATAAAATCATATAAGAAATTTAAATCACTTGGCTTAGAACGTCCATACATGAGGACAACTGGAAAGACTTTCAAAGGTGTAATATTTATTACTGCACAGAGAACTGGCCACAAAGCATCATTTTTGCTTCTAAATATAGGAAGGCCATCAATGTTACATGACAATAATAATTGTCTCAGTCCTTTTATAGTTGCTT
The DNA here is from genome assembly GCF_020424385.1 of Procambarus clarkii. Classification (NCBI taxonomy): domain Eukaryota; kingdom Metazoa; phylum Arthropoda; class Malacostraca; order Decapoda; family Cambaridae; genus Procambarus; species Procambarus clarkii. The sequence continues at coordinate 172,676 of NW_025555860.1, forward strand.
TTGGATATCTACTTATGTTTTTTAACAGTTCCTCTTTTAACCCAAAGTAGACATATTTCATTCCAGATTTTTGCTGAGTTTCTATGTACCTTTCAGAACTGATTAGTGTCCGAGCTGTTTTTGGTAAGTAGTCAATTCCCATTTGCCTCAAAATTTTTAATAATTCATCAACAGCATTGTGTGTAACACCATTCTTGTTTACCCACTGAATTAATAAATTCTGTGGGTAAACAAGTGAATGATGATTATCATGGTCATCATTCTCCTCCTCACTTTGAGAATTAGATAATACATCATGAATATCAGTAAGATTCATGTGTAAATCATCAATTTCAGAGCCTAATCCATACTCTTGATTTGACTCGGCTTCAAAAGAACAAATGTCATTGTCTGACGACTCAATCTCTGAACTTGATGCTGCCTCAGTAAGATTAATGGGTTCACTAGTGTGTACAGCTGTATTTGGATGCATTTTGTGTATACGTTTTAGCCTTCTTGATACTTGCATCCATCTGTTGTTGTATTGGAGTCGCTTTTTTCGCTTATACTCGTACATTCTGTTAAAGAGTGTCAAATTTCTACATTAGACTACCATATTACCTATATTATTGTTAATAATGTATTGACAGATGCAATATGTATTAAAATTCTAAAAATAAGTCATTCATTATATACAATGTGTGATAATTAAAGCTGCCCAGCAAACACAAATCATCTACACAACGTTCGCATATCTCTTCCCATAGGTGTGGGAATGATTTGCATTGAGAATGGTGCAGGAGAGCCTTTGAGAAACTTTTACTCAAAAAATCCAAACACAAAGGTTAATTATAAATTGTTTTTCTACAATTATTTTCTTCCAAATGTAAAACAAATAGTTTTACATGTTTAAATATAAAATTTATGGTGTTTTTTTGTAAAATTCATTAATAAATTGTGAATGATATATATTGGCTGAGTGAAACCTTTAAAATCCATTAGTTATAATATGAACAGAAAAAAGTAGTTTTCCAAATTTTCTAAAAATCGCTCTTTTTAACACAATTTGACTCCTTATGCATTCCACTAAACACTAATATCATGTTTAAATATATAATTTATGTATTAGTCCCTAAGATAATTTATATAAATTTAAAAGTTGCTGGAAAGTGGTGAGAACGAATCTGAAAACGTTTGTTGTCTTATATTGGCGTGTTCTTATTAACTAGAGTGAGTAAGAGTGAGCGAGAGTGGGTAAGAGTGAGTAAGAGTGACTGAAGGTGAGTGAGAGTGCCAGAGAGTGTGTAAGTGTGAGTAAGAGTGAGTATAAGTAAGAGTGACTGAGAGTGAGTAAGAGTGACAGAGTGAGTAAGAGTGAGAGTAAGAGTGACAGAATGAGTAAGAGTGAGAGTAAAGTGATTGAGAGTAAGGGTGAGTATGAGAGTAAGAGTGATTGAGAGTTAGTGAGAGTAAGAGTGATTGAGAGTAAGAGTGATTGAGAGTAAGAGTGATTGGGAGTAAGAGTGATTGAGAGTAAGAGTGATTGGAGTAAGAGTGATTGGGAGTAGGAGTTAGAGTGAGAGTAGGAGTAAGAATGAGAATAAGAGTGATTGAGAGTAAGAGTGAGTAAGAGTAAGAATGAGAGTAAGAGTGATTGAGAGTAAGAGTGATTGAGAGTAAGAGTGATTGAGAGTAAGAGTGATTGGGAGTAAGAGTGATTGGGAGTAAGAGTAGAGTGAGAGTAAGAATGAGAATAAGAGTGATTGAGAGTAAGAGTGATTGGGAGTAAGAGTAGGAGTAAGAATGAGAGTAGGAGTGATTGAGAGTAGGAGTGATTGGGAGTAGGAGTGATTGGGAGTAAGAGTGATTGAGAGTAAGAGTAATTGAGAGTAAGAGTATGAGAGTAAGAGTGAGAGAGTGAGTATGAATGGGTAAGGGTGACTGAGAGTGAGTAAGAATGACAGAGTAAGAGTGACAGAGAGTAAGAGTGACAGAGAGTAAGAGTGACAGAGAGTAAGAGTGACAGAGAGTAAGAGTGACAGAGTAAGAGTGACAGAGAGTAAGAGTGACAGAGAGTAAGAGTGACAGAGAGTAAGAGTGACAGAGTAAGAGTGACAGAGTAAGAGTGACAGAGAGTAAGAGTGACAGAGTAAGAGTGACAGAGAGTAAGAGTGACAGAGAGTAAGAGTGACAGAGTAAGAGTGACAGAGAGTAAGAGTGACAGAGAGTAAGAGTGACAGAGAGTAAGAGTGACAGAGAGTAAGAGTGACAGAGAGTAAGAATGACAGAGAGTAAGAGTGACAGAGAGTAAGAGTGACAGAGAGTAAGAGTGACAGAGAGTAAGAGTGACAGAGAGTAAGAGTGACAGAGAGTAAGAGTGACAGAGTGACAGAGTGTAAGAGTGACAGAGTAAGAGTGACAGAGAGTAAGAGTGACAGAGAGTAAGAGTGACAGAGTAAAGAGTAAGAGTGACAGAGAGTAAGAGTGACAGAGAGTAAGAGTGACAGAGTGTAAGAGTGACAGAGTAAGAGTGACAGAGAGTAAGAGTGACAGAGAGTAAGAGTGACAGAGTAAGAGTGACAGAGAGTAAGAGTGACAGAGTAAGAGTGACAGAGTAAGAGTGACAGAGAGTAAGAGTGACAGAGAGTAAGAGTGACAGAGAGGTAAGAGTGACAGAGAGTAAGAGTGACAGAGAGTAAGAGTGACAGAGAGTAAGAGTGACAGAGAGTAAGAGTGACAGAGTAAGAGTGACAGAGAGTAGGAGTGACAGAGTGTAAGAGTGACAGTAAGAGTGACAGAGAGTAAGAGTGACAGAGAGTAAGAGTGACAGAGTAAGAGTGACAGAGTAAGAGTGACAGAGTAAGAGAGTGAGAGTGATTATGAGAGAGTTAAGAGTGTGAGAGTGTGTGAGTGACAGAGAGGTAAGAGTGACAGAGAGTAAGAGTGACAGAGAGTAAGAGTGACAGAGAGTAAGAGTGACAGAGAGTAAGAGTGACAGAGTAAGAGTGACAGAGAGTAGGAGTGACAGAGTGTAAGAGTGACAGTAAGAGTGACAGAGAGTAAGAGTGACAGAGAGTAAGAGTGACAGAGTAAGAGTGACAGAGTAAGAGTGACAGAGTAAGAGAGTGAGAGTGATTATGAGAGAGTTAAGAGTGAGTGACAGAGAGTAAGAGTGACAGAGAGTAAGAGTGACAGAGTAAGAGTGACAAGTTTTCTTGCATTTTGTTTCGTACGAAAATCATCGAATTTAGCAATATTTTCACGTTCATCATCCCCGTTTCCTTTATGTGATTTAAACAAAATATCATCGAACTAGGCAATATTTTGCCGTTTTTTCCACGTTTTTGTGAATTTTCAGTTTATGGTATTATTCATTAAATATACGAAAAAAATGATCGTAATTACAAAAAATTAAAAGAAGGTCGTAATTTTCAAACTGCGAATACGTGCAGATAGCCAGAATTTGGCTCTAAAATATAGCTCAGTGGTCGAATTTAGTGAGTTTGGGATATTTTGAAAACTGCAGGGGGGTTGTGCAAAATGTGACACATCGTCGCTCTCAGTAAATTGACATTTTTTCGGTATAAAAGTCGCAATTTCTAACTGCGAATATGTGCAGAGCCACAATTTGGCTCCAAATATGGCTCAATGGTAGAATTTGGGATGTTTGAGATATTTGCAAACTGCAGGGGGGTTTGACAAAATGTGACCCATCGCTTCTTTCAGTAATTGGCATATTTTCGGTATAAAAAGTCGTAATTAAAACCTGCGAATACATGCAGAGAGCCAGAATTTGGCTCCAAAATATAGCTCCAGGGTCGAATTTGGGGATTTTGGGATAGTTTGAAAACTGCAGGGGTGTTTGGGCAAAATGTGACCCATCGCTGCTTTTAGTAATTGGCATATTTTCGGTATAAAATATCGTAATTTCAACCTGCGAAATGTGCAGAGAGCCAGAATTTCGCTCCAAAATATGGCTGAAGGATCGAATTTTGAATTGGTTGGGATATTTTGAAACTTGCAGGGAGTTTTTGGGCAAAAATGTGATCCATCGCAGCTTTCAGTAATTGGCATATTTCGGTATTAAATGTCGTAATTTCAAACTGCGAATACATGCAGAAAGCCAGAATTTGCTCAAGGGTCGAATTTGGGATGTTTAGGATTTTTGGAAACTGCAGGGAGGGTTTGAGCAAAATGTGTCCATCGCCGCTCTCAGTAATTAGCATATTTTCGGTATAAAAAGTCGTAACTTATAACTGCGAATACGTGCAGAGAGCAGAATTTGCTCCAAAATATAGCTCAATGCTCGAATTTGGGATGTTTGGGATATTTTGAAAACTGCAGGAAGTTTGGGATATTTTGAAAAACTGCAGGGAAGGTTTGGGGCAAAATGTGATTCATAGCTGCTCTCAGTAATATTTTCGGTATAAAAAGTCGTAATTTCAAACTGCGAATACATGCAGAAAGCCAAAATTGGCTCCAAAATGGGTCAATGTCGAATTTGGGATGTTTGGGATATTTTGAAACTGCAGGTAGGGTTTGGGCAAAATGTGATCCATCGCTGCTTCTCATAATTAGCATATTTTCGGTATAAATATTCGTAATTTCAACTGGGAATACGTTCAGAGAGCCGAATTTGGATCCAAAATATGGCTCAAGCGTCGAATTTGAGATGTTTGGGATATTTTGAAAACTGCAGGGGGGGGGGAATGTGACCCATCGCTGGTTTCAGTAATTGGCATATTTTCGATATAAAATATCGTAATTTCAACCTGCGAATATGTACAGTAGAGCCAGAATTTGCTCCAAAATATGGCTCAGGGGTCGAATTTGGGATGTTTGGGGCTAATTTCCAAACTGCAAGGGAGGGTTTGGACAAAATGTGACCCATCGCTGCTTTCAGTAATTGGCATATTTTCGATTAAAAAGTCGTAATTTCAAAACTGCGAATACATGCAGAGAGCCAAAATTTGGCTCCAAATATAGCTCAAGGGTCGAATTGGGATGTTTGGGATATTTTGAAAACTGCAGTGGGGATTGGGTCAAATGTGACCCATCGCTGCTTTCATAATTGGCATATTTTCGGTATAAAATATCGTAATTTCAATTCGTAATTTCATCTGTGACCCATCGCTGCTTTCAGTAATTGGCATATTTTCGGTATAAAATATCGTAATTTCAATTTCGTAATTTTATCTGCCGAATATGTGCAGATGGCCAGAATTAGGCTCCAAAATATAGCTCTAGGGTCGATTTGGGATGGTTTGGATATTTGAAAACTCAGGGAGGGTTTGGCAAAATGTGATCCATCGCCTCTTTCAGTAATTGGCATATTTTCGGTATTAAAATGTCGTAGTTTCAAATTGCGAAAAACATGCTGAAAGCTAGAATTTGGCTCCAAATATGGCTCAACGATCGAATTTGGGATTTTTTGGGATATTTTGAAAACTGAAGGGAGGGTTTGAGAAAATGTGATCTATCGCCGCTCTCAGTAATTGGCATATTTTCGGTATAAAATTCGTAATTTCAAACTGCGAATACGTGCAGAGAGCCAGAATTTGGCTCCACGCCGCCGCCGCCACCACCCACCACAGCCGCCGCCGACACCACCGCCACCACCACCACCCACCACCGCCGCCACCACCAGCCGCCACAAGCCGCCACCGCCCGCCCCCCCCCGCCACCAGCCGCCATCACCACCACCACCACCACCAGCCGCCATCACCGCCACCAGCTGCCACCACCACCAGCCGCCACCACCACCACCACCAGCCGCCATCATCGCCACCAGCTGCCACCACCACCAGCCGCCATCACCGCCACCAGCTGCCACCACCACCAGCCGCCACCACCAGCCGCCACCACCACCTGCCACCAGCCGCCACCACCGCCCGCTATCAGCAGTCACCGCCCGTTGCCACAGTCGCCACCGCTAGCCGCCACCGCCATCCGCCACCAGCCCCCCCCACCGCCGATCGTCACCACCCACCACAGCCGCCGCCGCCCGCCACCGCCCGCCACAGCCGCCACCACCCACCACCACCCGCCGCCACCACCCACCACCACCCGCCGCCACCACCCACCACCACCAGCCGCCGCCGCCACCCACCACCCGCCGCCGCCGCCACCACCACCCACCACCACCGCCGCCACCATCCACCACCACCAGCCGCCGCCGCCACCACCACCACCCACCACCACCGCCGCCACCACCAGCCGCCGCCACCGCCACCACCACCCACCACCACCGCCGCCACCACCCACCACCGCCAGCCGCCACCACTCATCACAGACCCCGCCACCGCCCGCCAGACACAGCCGCCAGTGTCCGCCACCGCCGCCACTGTCCGCCACCGCCGCCACTGTCCGCCACCGCCGCCATTGTCCGCCACCGCCGTCACTGTCCGTCACCGCCGCCACTGTCCGCCACCGCCACCACTGTCCGCCCGCCGCCACCACTGTCCGCCCGCCGCCCCCACTGTCCGCCCGCCGCCACCACTGTCCGCCCGCCGCCACCACTGTCCGCCCGCCGCCTCCACTGTCCGCCCGCCGCCTCCACTGTCCGCCCGCCGCCTCTACTGTCCGCCCGCCGCCTCCACTGTCCGCCCGCCGCCGCCACTGTCCGCCCGCCGCCGCCACTGTCCGCCCGCCGCCGCCACGGTCCGCCCGCCGCCGCCACTGTCCGCCCGCCGCCTCCACTGTCCGCCCGCCGCCTCCACTGTCCGCCCGCCGCCTCCACTGTCCGCCCGCCGCCTCCACTGTCCGCCCGCCGCCTCCACTGTCCGCCCGCCGCCGCCACTGTCCGCCCGCCGCCGCCACTGTTCGCCCGCCGCCGCCACTGTCCGCCCGCCGCCACTGTCCACCACCGCCGCCACGGTCTGCCCGCCGCCACTATCCGCCACAGCCGCCACTGTCCGCCCGCCGCCACTGTCCTCCCGCCGCCACTGTCCGCCCGCCGCCGCCCTGTCCGCCCGCCGCCACTATCCGCCACCGCCGCCACTGTCCGCCCGCCGCCACTGTCCGCCCGCCGCCACTATCCGCCACCGCCGCCACTGTCCGCCCGACGCCACTGTCCGCCCGCCGCCACTGTCCGCCCGCCGCCACTGTCCTCCCGCCGCCACTGTCCGCCCGCCGCCACTGTCCGCCCGCCGCCGCCCTGTCCGCCCGCCGCCGCCCTGTCCGCCCGCCGCCACTATCCGCCACCGCCGCCACTGTCCGCCCGCCGCCACTGTCCGCCCGCCGCCACTATCCGCCACCGCCGCCACTGTCCGCCCGACGCCACTGTCCGCCCGCCGCCACTGTCCGCCCGCCGCCACCCGCCACCGCCCACCACCAGCCGCCACCCGCCACCACCCACCACCAGCCGCCACCCGCCGCCACCCACCACCAGCCGCCACCTGCCACCACCCACCACCAGCCGCCACCCGCCGCCACCCGCCACCACCCACCACCACCCACCACCAGCCGCCACCCGCCACCACCCACCACCAGCCGCCACCCGCCACCAGCCACTGCCACCCACCACCGCCACTCACCACCCGCCGCCACCACCCACCACCAGCCGCCACCCGCCACCACCCACCACCAGCCGCCAGCCGCCACCCACCACCAGCCGCCACCCGCCGCCACCCGCCGCCACCCACCACCCGCCGCCACCCACCACCAGCCGCCACCCGCCGCCACCCACCACCAGCCGCCACCCGCCACCACCCACCACCAGCCGCCACCCGCCACCACCCACCACCAGCCGCCACCCGCCACCGCCCACCACCAGCCGCCACCCGCCACCGCCCACCACCAGCCGCCACCCGCCACCGCCCACCACCAGCCGCCACCCGCCACCGCCCACCACCAGCCGCCACCCGCCACCGCCCACCACCAGCCGCCACCCGCCACCGCCCACCACCAGCCGCCACCCGCCACCGCCACCCACCACCGCCACCCGCCACCCGCCACCACCCACCACCAACCGCCACCACCCACCACCAGCCGCCACCCGCCACCAGCCACCGCCACCCGCCACCAGCCACCGCCACCCACCACCACCCGCCACCAGCCACCGCCACCCACCACCCGCCGCCACCACCCACCACCAGCCGCCACCCGCCACCCACCACCGCCACCCGCCGCCACCACCCACCACCACTACCCACCACCACCAGCCGCCGCCGCCACCACCACCCACCACCACCGCCGCCACCACCCATCACCGCCGCCGCCACCACCACCCACCACCACCGCCGCCGCCACCACCCATCACCGCCGCCGCCGCCACCACCCACCACAGCCGCCGCCGACACCACCGCCACCACCACCACCCACCACCGCCGCCACCACCAGCCGCCACAAGCCGCCACCGCCCGCCCCCGCCCGCCACCAGCCGCCATCACCACCACCACCACCACCAGCCGCCATCACCGCCACCAGCTGCCACCACCACCAGCCGCCACCACCACCACCACCAGCCGCCATCATCGCCACCAGCTGCCACCACCACCAGCCGCCATCACCGCCACCAGCTGCCACCACCACCAGCCGCCACCACCAGCCGCCACCACCACCTGCCACCAGCCGCCACCACCGCCCGCTATCAGCAGTCACCGCCCGTTGCCACAGTCGCCACCGCAAGCCGCCACCGCCAGCCGCCACCAGCCCCCCCCA
>NW_025555861.1:0-10312 GCF_020424385.1 Procambarus clarkii
AGCCCTGGGGTTTATTTACCAGGAAACCTATTTACGCTAGGTGAACAGGGAAATCTGGGTGAAATAAATTGTGCATATTTTTTTCCACTCCGCCAGAATCGAACCCAGGCCATAGGACTACGACCCCCAAGTGCAGTCCACTCAGCCGCGAGGCCCCGTTTGTGTCTATTCATCTAGTTTTATTCACCTTGTTGTGCTTATGGGGGTTGAGCTCTGCTCCTTCAGCCCGCCTCTCAACTGTCAATCAATCATTTCTTTCACACACACATATACACCCCCAGGAAACAGCCCGTAACAACTGTCTAACTCCAAGGTACCTATTTACTGCTAGGTAACAGGGATATCAGGGTGAAAGAAACTCTGCCTATTTGTTTTCTGCCATCCCCGGGGATTGAACCTGAACCCTAGGATTACGAGTCCCAAGCGCTGTCCACTCAGCCACAGGAGTCCAATATGGGTGTGTGGGAGAAAGTGTGTGTACTCACCTAATTGTGCATGCGGGGGTTGAGCTCTGGCTCTTTGGTCCCGCCTCTCAACCGTCAATCAACAGGTATACAGGTTCCTGAGCCTATTGGGCTCTATCATATCTACACTTGAAACTGTGTATGGAGTCAGCCTCCACCACATCACTTCCTAATGCATTCCATTTGTCAACCACTCTGACAAAAAAAAGTTCATTCTAATATCTCTGTTTCTCATTTGGGCACTCAGTTTCCACCTGTGTCCCCTAGTGCGTGTGCCACTTGTATTAAAAAGTCTGTCTTTATCTACCCTATCGATTCCCCTGAGAATCTTGAATGTGGTGATCATGTCCCCCCTAACTCTTCTTTCTTCCTGCGAAGTGAGGTTTAATTCCCGTAGTCTCTCCTCGTAGCACATACCTCTCAGCTCGGGTACTAGTCTGGTGGCAAACCTTTGAACCTTTTACAGTTTAGTGTGTGTGTGTGTGTGTGTGTGTGTGTGTGTGTGTGTTGTGTGTGTGTGTGTGTGTGTGTGTGTGTGTGTGTGTGTGTGGTGTGTGTGTGTTGTATTCACCTAGTTGTGTTTCGGGGGTTGAGCTTTGCTCTTTCGGCCCGCCTCTCAACTGTCAATCAACTGTTTACTAACTACTTTTTTTTCCTCCCACACCCCACACACACTCACACCAGGAAGCAGCCCGTGACAGCTGACTAACTCCAAGGTACCTATTTACTGCTAGGTAACAGGGGCATTCAGTGAAAGAAACTTTGCCCATTTGTTTCTGCCTGGTGAGGGAATCGAACCCGCGCCACAGAATTACGAGTCCTGCGCGCTATCCACCAGTCTACCTGGCCCCCCCTTGTGTGTGTTGTGTGTGTGGTGTGTGTGTGTGGTGTGTGTGTGGTGTGTGTGTGTGTGTGTGTGTGTGTGTGGTGTGTGTGTGTGTGTGTGTGTATTTGTGTACTCACCTACCTAGTTGTACTCACCTAGTTGTGTTTGCGGGGGATGAACCTTTCCTCATAACTCATGCCTCTTAGTTCTGGGACTAGCCTAGTGGCATACCTCTGAACTTTTTCCAGCTTCGTCTTGTGCTTGACAAGGTACGGGCTCCATGCTGGGGCCGCATACTCCAGGATTGGCCTTACATATTTGGTGTACAAAGTTCTGAAGGATTTCTTACAAAGGTTTCTGAAGGCAGTTCTGATGATAGCCAGCCTCGCATACGCCGCCGATGTCATTCATATTTAATGTGTGCTTCAGCAGACAGGTTTGGCGTGAATTGAACTCCTTGATCTTTCTCTCTGTCCGTTTTGTGAAGGACGCATGTCCCATTCAGTATCCAGTGTCTGACTTCCTATTCCTCCGCCTAGTTTCATCACCTTACATTTTTTTGGTTGAACTTTGTTAGCCATTTTTTGGACCATTCCTTCAGTTTGTTTAGATCATCTTGTTGCCCTATACTATCTTCTTCCGTCTTAATCCTCCTCATAATTTTTGCATCATCAGCAAACATTGAGAGGATCGAGTCTTCTCTCCTGCCTGCGTCGGAAGGCGTCTATATAGTTAATTCCCGTCTGTATTTCCAGCTTGTGCACTAGTCTCTTATGTGGTACTGTGTCAAAGGCTATCTGGCAATCCAGAAATATGCAGTCTGCCCAGCCCTCTATTTCTTGCCTGATATGTAGAAGCCAAGTTATTTAAGCCCTTTCATGTAGGTGAATCCTCTTAGTTCAAGGAACGCACTGGAGCAACATATTGTAGTTCTAAAGTGTTGGGTGTGTTTTGGTTCTACCTGAAGTGTTGGGTGTCCTCTACCTGCACCAGGAGTACTAATTGTCCTAAGACTACACCTGGAATGCTGGGTACCCTCAAGGTATACCTGGAGTGCTGGGTGTCCTAAGACTACACCTGGAGTGCTGGGTACCCTCAAGGTATACCTGGAGTGCTGGGTGTCCTAAGACTACACCTGGAGTGCTGGGTACCCTCAAGGTATACCTGGAGTGCTGGGTGTCCTTAGACTACACGTGGAGTGCTGGGTATCCTCAGCTACACCTGGAGTGCTGGGTATCCTCAAGCTACACCTGGAGTGCTGGGTGTCCTCAGGCTACACCTGGAGTGCTGGGAGTCATCTACCTACACCTGAAGTGCTGGGAGTCCAGCTAAGGCTACACCTGAAGTGCTGGGAGTCCAGCTAAGGCTACACCTGAAGTGCTGGGAGTCCAGCTAAGGCTACACCTGGAGTGCTGGGAGTCCTCTGCCTCCACCACCATACCCACCTCCACATTCCGCCAGTGTGTCCCCTTGGGCTCGTCTCATACTCTCGCCCGACACATTTACTCAAAACTTTCCCTCCTTTCACTCAGGTCTCCACGACTAACTTCAGCCTTCCTCTCCTGGGACCTGCGGGAGTGCCCACGGATACCGGCTCCTATATACTCATTGACTTATATATAAGTATATATATATATATATATATATATATATATATATAATATATATATATATATATATATAATGTATATTATATATAATTTCTTTTTTTGCACCATTTGAAGTGTGGGATCATCTAGCGACCCTCCGCACCCTGCCAGCCCCTCCACACCCTGCCAGCCCCCTCCACACCCTGCCAGCCCCCCTCCACACCCTGCGTGCCCCCCTCCACACCCTGCCAGCCCCTCCACACTCTGCCAGCCCCCTCCACACCGTGCCAGCCCCCCTCCGCACTCCGCCATCCCCCCTCCGCACCCTGTTAGCCCCCCTCCGCACCCTGCCAGCCCCCCCACGCTCGGCCAGCCCCCCTCACACCCTGTCAGCCCCCCTCCACACCGTGCCAGCCCCCCTCCGCACTCTGCCAGCCCCCCTCCGCACCCTGCCAGCCCCTCTCCACACTCTGCCAGCCCCCCTCCACACCGTGCCAGCCCCCTCCGCACTCTGCCAGCCCCCCTCCGCACCCTGCCAGCCCCCCTCCACACCGTGCCAGCCCCCCTCCGCACTCTGCCAGCCCCCCTCCGCACCCTGCCAGCCCCCCTCCACACCGTGCCAGCCCCCCTCCCCACCCTGTTAGCCCCCTCCCACCCTGCCAGCCCCCTCCACACCCTGCCAGCCCCCCTCCACACCGTGCCAGCCCCCCTCCGCACTCCGCCAGCCCCCCTCCACACCGTGCCAGCCCCCCCTCCCCACCATGTTAGCCCCCTCCACACCTGCCATCCCCCCCTCCACACCGTGCCAGCCCCCCCTCCGCACTCCGCCAGCCCCCCTCCCCACCCGTTAGCCCCCTCCACACCCTACCACCCCCCTCCGCACCCTGCTATCCCCCTCCACACCCTGCCAGCCCCCCTCCACACACTGCCACCCCCCTCCGCACCCTGCCAGTCCCCTTCACACCCTGCCAGCCCCCCCTCCACACCATGCTACCCCACTCTCCCCTACATGACAAATATAATCCATTTTTGGCAAGTTATTACAATGGCGCCATTCTCAGCTTCCCTCGATTCAATTTTGTCACTTATTTATCTGAGTATTCGTGTTCGTGTGTGTGTATTTACTACTTGTGCCGGCATGATCGAGCTCTTGGACCCGCTCTTCATTTTCCGTAGGCTGTACTGACTCCGGAACTATTTTTCCTGTTTCATGTCGTCTACAGATACTTATCTCTAATTCACACACACACACCAGACACACACACACACACACACACACACCACACACACACACACACACACACACCACACACACACACACACACTACCAGTTGGTATACAGAATTATATGAACATGTTTGCTGATGATGCTAAGATATAGGAAGGATAAGAAACTTAGAGGATCGTCATGCCCTTCAAGAAGACCTGGACAAAATAAGTATATGGAGCACCACTTAGCAAATGGAATTTAATGATATAAATGCCATGTTATGGAATGTGGAATAGGAGAACATAGGCCCCACACAACATATATATTATGTGAGAAATCTTTAAAGAATTCTGATAAAGAAAGAAATCTAGGGGTGGTTCTAGATAGAAAACTATCACCTGAGGACCACATAAAGAATATTGTGCGAGGTGCATATGGCACGCTTTCTAACTTCAGAATTACTTTTAAATACATGGATGGCGATATACTAAAGAAATTGTTCACGACTTTTGTTAGGTCAAAGCTAGAATATGCAGCGGTTGTGTGGTGCCCATATCTTAAGAAGCACATCAACAAATTGGAAAAGGTGCAAAGACATGCTACTAAGTGACTCCCAGAACTGAAGGGCAAGAGCTACGAGGAGAGGTTAAAGGCATTAAATATGCCAAAGCAAGAAGACAGAAGAAAAAGAGGTGATATGATCACTACATACAAAATAGTAACAGGAATTGATAAAATCGATAGGAAAGATTTCCTGAGACCTGGAACTTTAAGAACAATAGATCATAGATTTAAACTAGCTAAACACAGATGCCGAAGAAATATAAGAAAATTCACTTTCGCAAACAGAGTGGAAGACGGTGGGAACAAGTTAGGTGAGAAGATGGTGGAGGACAAGACCGTTATTAGTTTCAAAGCGTTATATGACAAAGAGTGCTGGGAAGACGGGACACCACGAGCGTAGCTCTCATCCTGTAACTACACTTAGGTAATTACACTTAGGTAATTACACATCCTCTGAGACCCTGTTATCCACCTCACAATTCCTCACACCCATGGAACAGCTTCCCACACCAGCAGAACACTCACCAAAGAGGCGATTTGAGAAGGGACAGAAGAAAGTGAGCCTCAGGGCAATGTACACTAACATAGATGGAATTACAAATAATGCAAATGAGCTTGACGAATGGGTACTAGAGGAAAACCCAAAAATAATAGCACTCATAGAAACAAAGCTAACGAAAACCATAACAAATGCAGTGTTTTCCATAGGAATATTATGTTATGAGGAAAGAGAGAGAAGGAAGAGGTAGTGATGGTGTAGCTCTGCTGGTAAGAAAAGGCTGGGATTTTGAGGAGATGGTTAATCAGGGCTGTGAAGGTTTCAGTGACTACATAACAGGCACCATAACAACTGGAGGACAAAAAATTATAGTCGTAGTCATATATAATCCACCACCAAATGACAGAAGACCCAGACAGGAATATGATAGAAACAACTTGGCCACCATTAACATAATAGAGAGAGCAGCTTCTGTTGCCAGCAGGAATGGATTTGGACTACTAATCATGGAAGACTTCAACCACGGAAAAATATACTGGGAGAACAGTGATCTGCATGGAGGACCAGAAACATGGAGAGCTAAGCTGCTGGAATTGGCAACAAGACACTTTCTAAGCCAGCACATCAAGGAACCAACAAGAATGAGAGAAGATGAATCAGCCATGCTTGATCCGATATTTACCCTAAATGAGTGGGATATAAGGGAAGTTAAGATGGAAGCACCCATGGGAATGAGTGACCACAGTGTATTTAACTTTGAGTACCTGGTGGAGGTAGGAATTATCTCCCCCCAAAAAGAACTAGGAAACAAAAGGCTGGCATACCGCAAGGGGGAATATGAGATGAGACGTTTCCTAACGGAAATACCTTGGGACATAGACTTCAGAGCTAAGTCTGTACAAGATATGATGGACTATGTCACCCAAAAGTGTCAGGAGGCAGTAAACAGGTTCATCCGAGAGGCAAAAGAAGAATCCATAGCATAATAAGTCATGTATGGAAGCAAAGGAACTGAACAAAAGGGCGTGGAGGAACTTCCGGAATAACAGAACACCAGAAAGCAGAGAGAGATACCAGAGAACCAGGAATGAGTATGTTAGTGTGAGAAGAGAAGCAGAGAAAAATTTTGAAAATGATATAGCAAACAAAGCTAACCGAACCAAAGCTACTCCACATTCACATTAGGAGGAAAACAACAGTGAAAGAACAGGTAATGAAACTTAGAACAGGCGAGGACAGGTATACAGAGAACGACAAAGAGGTGTGTGAAGAACTCAACAAGAGGTTCCAGGAGGTCTTCACAATAGAACAAGGTGAGGTCACTGTGCTAGGAGAAAGGGAAGTAAACCAGACAGCCTTGGAAGGGTTCGAAATTACGAGTGAGGAGGTCAAGAGACTCCTGCTGGATCTGGATTTTAGAAAGGCTGTTGGTCCAGACGGGATTTCACCATGGATACTAAAGGAGTGTGCAGAGGCACTTTGCTTGCCACTCTCCATAGTGTATAGTATGTCACTGGAGACGGGAGACCTACCAGAAATATGGAAGACGGCGAATGTGGTCCCAATATACAATAAAGGCGACAGGTAAGAGGCACTGAACTACAGGCCAGTGTCCTTGACTTGTATACCATGCAAGGTGATGGAGAAGATCGTGAGAAAAAACCTGGTAACACATCTGGAGAGAAGGGACTTCGTGACAAATCGGCAACATGGATTCAGGAAGGGTAAATCTTGCCTTACTGGTTTAAAAGAATTCTACGACCAGGTGAGAAAGATTAGGTAAGAAAGAGAAGGCTGGGCGGGCTGCATTTTCTTGATTTGTCGGAATGCCTTTGACACAGTACCGCATAAGAAGCTGGTACATAAACTGGAGAACACAGGCAGGTGTAGCTGGTAAGGTGCTCCAGTGGATAAGGGAGTACCTAAGCAATAGAAATCAGAGAGTTACGGTGAGGGGTGAGACCTCGGAATGGCGTGAAATCACCAGTGGAGTCTCACAGAGCTCGGCACTCGGTCCTATCTTGCTTGTGATATATGTAAATGATCTCCCGGAGTGTATAGATTCATTTCTCTCAATGTTTGCTGACGATGCCAAAATTATAAGCATGCTTAAGATAAAGGAGGACTGCTTAAGGCTTCAAGAAGACCTACACAACCTGAAGGAATGGTCGAAAAAATGGTTGTTAGAGTTTAACCCAAGCAAATGTAATGTAATGAAGATAGGCGTAGGGATCCGGAGGCCAGATACAAGGTATCATCTGGGAGATAAAAAAAAATGAGTCAGAGAGAGAAAAAAAACTTGGGGGTTGACAACACGCCAGACCTATCCCCTGCAGCCCATATCAAGAGGATAACATCAGCGGCATATGCCAGGCTGGCCAACATAAGAACGGCATTCAGAAACTTGTGTAAGGATTCATTCAGAACTTTGTATACCACATATGTCAATCCTGAAGAATGCAGCCCCAGCATGGCGTTCATATCTAGTCAAGGATAAGACCAAACTGTAAAAGGTTCAAAGGTTTGCCACAAGACTAGTACCCGAGCTGAAAGGTATGAGCTGCAAGGAGAGGCTACGGGAATTAAACCTCACTTCGCTGGAAGACAGAAGAGTTAGGGGGACATGATCACCACATTCAAGATTCTTAAGGGAATTGATAGGGTAGATAAAGACAGGATAGTCAACACAAAAGGCACACTCACTAGGGGACACAGGTGGAAACTGAGTGCCCATATGAGTCACAGAGATATTAGAAAGAACTTTTTTAGTGTCAGAGTGGTTGACAAATGGAATGCATTAGGAAGTGATGTGGTGAAGGCTGACTCCATACACAGTTTCAAGTGTAGGCATGATAGAGCCCAATAGGCTCAGGATGATGGACTACATTCTGCAGCAGTGTAAGGAGGCGGCAGACAAGTTCGTCCCGATCCAAGAGGAATAAAATGAAATGGAAACAAGAAATCCATGATTTAATCAGAGATGTAAGATAAAGTCACGAAGTAAAAGGGCGTTGAGAAACTATAGAAATGACAGGATAATAGAGAGCAGAGAAAGATACCACAGTGACAGAAATGAGCACGTCAGGGTGAGAGAGACACAGAGCGACAATATGAAAATGACATAGCGAGCAAGGCAAAATACTCAACCCAAACTGCTGCACAGCCACATCAGGAGAAAAAAAACAGTGAAGGAACAGGTAATGAAACTGAGGATAGGGGCAGACAAATTCACTACAAACGACAAGGTGTGTGAAGAACTCAATAAGAAATTCCAGAAGGTCTTTACAGTAGAGCAAGGAAAAATTCCCAGAAATAAGAGAGGGAATATCAAACGAGACGCCACTAGAAGAGTTTGTGATTACTAGTAGGGAGGATAGGAAGCATCTGCTAGAATTAGATATGACAAAGACTATAGGCCCGGATGGAATCTCACCATGGATACTAAAGGAAGGAGCAGAAGCTCTGTGCCTGCCACTCTCCATGGTGTATAACAAATCACTAGTAACAGGTGAACTGACAAGAATTTGGAAGATGGCCAATGTAGTTCCAATATACAAGAAGGATGATAGACAGGAGGCACTGAACTACAGGCCAGTGTCCCTAACCTACATACCATGCAAGATGATGGAGAAGATTGTGCGAAAAAAAACTAGTGGAATATCTGAAGCGGAAGAATTTTGAAGCACAACATCAGTATGGGTTCAAGGATGGCAAGTCCTGCCTCACAGGATTCATTGAATTGTACTACAATGCAACACAAATCAGGCAAGATAAAGAGTGCTGGGCAGACTACATATTTTAGGATTACCAGAAATCTTTTGACACAGTACCTCATAAGAAACTAGTGCTCAAGCTGGAGATGCAGGCGGGAGTGAAAGGGAAGGTACTCCATTGGATAAGAGAGTACCTAATCAACAGAAGACAGCGAGTCACTGTGAAGGGTGAGGTCTCAGACTGGCAAGGATTCACCAGTGGAGTCCCGGAGGGATCAGTCCATGGACCCTTACTGCATCTGTTATATGTAAATGATCTCCCAGAGGGTATAGAATCGTTCCTCTCATTGTTTGCTGATGATGAAAAAATTATGTGGAGGATTAAAACAGAGGAAGATAGTAGGAGGCTACAAGATGACCCAGACAAGCAGAATTAATGGTCCAAGAAATGGTTACTAAAGTTCCACCCGAGTAAATTTAAGGTAATAAAACTAGGCAGTGAAAACCGGAGTCCAGACACAAGATACCGAATAGGAGATGAAGTCCTTCATGAAACGGACAGAGAGAATGATCTGGGAGTTGATATCATGTTGATGTCTCCTGAAGCCCACATAACAAGAATAGCATTGGCGGCGTATGTAAAGCTGGCCAATATATGAACCTGTGTAAAGAATCATTAGAACCTTGTACATACATATGTATGACCAAACCTGGAGTATGCAGCCCCAGCATGGAGCCCGGCCCATGTCAAGCATAAGAAGAAGCTGGAAAAAGTTCAGAGGTATGCCATTAGGCTAGTTCCAGAACAAAGAAGCATGAGTTACGAGGAAAGACTGCGAGAAATGCACCTCACGACTCTGGAAGACAGGAAAAGTAAGGGGAGACATGATCACTACCTACAAAATTCTCAGAGGTATTGATAAAGTAGATAAAGATAAGCAGTTTGTCACTGGTGGTACGCAAACAAAGGGACACAGGTGGAAACTGAGTGTCCAAATGAGCCACAGGGACGTTACAAAGAACTTTTTCAGTGTCAGGGTAGTTAACAGATGGAATGCATTAGACAGTGATGTGGTGGAGATTGACTCCATACACAGTTTCAAATGCAGATATGTTAGAGCCCAGTAGGCTCAGGAACCTGTACACCAGTTGATTGACAGTTGAGAGGCGTGACCAATGAGTATGAGCTCAACCCCTGCAAGCACAACTAGGTGAGTTCACACACCAAATCTATTCATATTACCTCACTACCCCTCCCCCTCCCCCCAACCATCTAACACTCCTGTGAACAAAGTTTCGATAATATTACAAATATCACAAGAGAAAGTTTAGGAACTTTCCTTCTTTATCTGCTGGATATACACAGTTTCTGCAGCGGCAGCACGCAAAGTTTCTGGAAAAGTTGGTCTCAAATGTCGCCTCTATTACACGGGGAGGAGCCGAGAGA
>NW_025555862.1:0-19686 GCF_020424385.1 Procambarus clarkii
GCTGGCAGTAGTTGAGCTTCAGCTCTTGGACGCCAACTTTTAATCTCCAATCGATTACTCAACTTGTGCACATGTTATCGATCCTTTCGGGATAAATTTAAAGCTTAATGTGGAATCTGACTCCATCAACTTCAATACTCAGCCAAATTTATTTTTTGTAGATTAATGGGTACCATATTTCCTCAGGTGTTCCCTTGTACGTATACTATCCATGCTGAGTAATCTCTCACTGAGTGCCATATGTATTTTGTGTATGGTGATCATGTCTTCAGTCGAAATGAATAATTAAATCTTGTCTTAGTAACTCTCGAACTATTCTGGTAGCATACCTCTAACTCCCTTCCGCTTCGTATTAAGGTTAATTATAGGATCTTCATGCTGGCGCTGCATTTTCAGAACTGGTCTAACGTATGTGATGTAGAAGGTTCTGAACTTCTCTTTATTTAGATTTCTGAAGGCATTGCTTGTGATGGTTGTTGGATAACCTTGTATATGCAGCTGGTAATATCCGCTTTTTGTAAGTGTGTGTGTGATTGTAGAGAGAGAGAGAGAGAGAGAGAGAGAGAGAGAGAGAGAGAGAGAGAGAGCAGAGATAGAGAGACAGAGAGAGAGAGAGAGAGAGAGAGAGAGAGACGAGAGATAGAGAGATAGAGAGAGAGAGAAGAGAGAGAGAGAGAAGCGACAGACAGACAGACAGACAGACAGTACAGACAGACAGAGACAGAGATAGAGAGAGAGAGCAGAGAGAGATAGAGAGAGAGAGAGGAGAGAGAGAGAGAGAGACAGACAGAACAGACAGAGACAGACAGACAGAGACAGAGATAGAGAGAGAGAGACAGAGAGAGAGAGAGAGAGAGACAGAGAGAGAGAGAGAGGAGAGAGAGAGAGAGAGAGAGAGAGAAGAGAGAGAGAGAGAGGAGAGAGAGAGAGAGAGAGAGAGACAGAGAGACAGAGACAGAGAGAGAGAGACAGAGAGAGACAGAGAGAGAGAGAGGAGAGAGAGAGACAGAGAGGAGAAGAGAGAGAGAGAGAGAGAGAGAGAGAGAGAGAGAGAGAGAGAGAGAGACAGAGACAGAGAGAGAGAGAGAGACAGAGAAGAAGAGAACCAGACAGTCACGCAGACGAATGAAGTTTCATATCCTCCGAGGAGAAAACCCGTCTAGCATGACCATGAGCCTCGGGAGTAAACAGAAGAGGGCGTGTTGGGGGTTGTTTACCAGTGACGACATCAGCTGATGTCATGCCAGCAGAGGAGAGGTGGGCGGGCGGACGCCCTTCCTGGCCCTGACTCTACGCCCAGTAGGCCACATTCGTTACGCCTTCTGCCCTTCTTCCAACACCGGGAAAGACCTTGAATGACAAGCAAAATGGCGACCTTTTATTATTTATTTTTTTTATTATTGCAACTGTTAGTGTTAGAGATTATGAAGGTTGTCTTCATCTTAAACATTGAAATGCTTTAGGTAACTGGGTAGTTATAGTATTTTTTTAGGAGAGGGCATTCATAGCGGGACTTCCAGTCATTATATAGCCGTCCTCATCAGCAAAGGCTAATTGCTCGTTAATCCAACAGCCAAACCCCCTTGTTAGTAAATTAAAAAAATAATGTTTTACACAAGACTCACAACTGATGATGATCGAATATTTCTCGAAGTGGGCTTCTTCGAAAACATCTTTTCGAATCGCAACTGTGTAAACCACTCATTAACTCTTTGTCCCGGTTCAACTAGCAGCGCTTAAGGGATCTGGGAGTAAACCGAATGATGGGTCGTGTTCCAGGGGAAACTTTTTTTTTTTAGGGATATTCCTGCGTGGGTCCTAAGCCTCTGGCTGGCCCACAGGGAAACAATTAGTAGGGAAAGGCTTAGCGTGAGTAATGGGAAGGAGAACCTCTCAGCCTGCTTTACCCAATTATGCAAGAGAGAGAGAGAGAGAGAGAGAGAGAGAGAGAGAGAGAGAGAGAGAGAGAGAGAGAGAGAGAGAGAGAGAGAGAGAGAGAGAGAGAGAGAGAGAGAGAGAGAGAGAGAGAGCACCTTAAAGATGACTCACTTGTAGATATGATAGAGCTCGAGAAGCTCAGAAATCTATACACCAGTAGATTGACAGTTGACATACTCGACCAAAGATCCAAAAGCTCAACCCCCACAAGCACAACTAGGTGAGTATATAACTAATTCTGTTCGTTCTTGGACACTGCTTCACTCTCTTCCCGTGTCCGAATCTCATCACTCTGCCAGCCCATTACCATAACAAGGGACTGTCGGCCTCACAAGACAAATATAGCGACCTAGCCACATACTGACTTCAGTGGACTTGACCAAGTCCTATACATCATGTTTGAAGCAATGACTCGAAACATGTTTCGTTCACTTTCAGTCTGGCTGCAACCTGTCCTCTGACCAAGTCCATTCCATCCAGCGGTCGACCCCAAAGATACATTCAACAATTTTAACATGCTTCATTCAAAATAGGAATTTTATCAAATATAAATTAATATTACTTTATAATAGCATATTGTGCATGTTTAGACACTGGTTAGGTTAGGTTAGGTGTTTAGGTTCTGTTGGCGATTATTTGTATTTGTAGTACGTGGGTGAAGCATTTACAGCGTTGTAGTTCAAACAAAAGTCGTCAGCGAAGCATTTGTTCCAGAAGTGTTCGGATTTCATCAGTTGCCAGTCGTGTGTAAACCGGTTTTCATTCATAAACGGGGGGTTTGGCGGCTGCATGGAATGGACATTGGGTCTTTGTTTAGAGGACGGGCTGCTGTATTGTAAACACTTCCTAAATCAAGGTAATCAAAGCACATTACCTAGACCTAAGTATGCATAAATCCACAATCTATAGTAATAATATATTTTTGAGGAAAATTTTATTATTATACAGTACGAAACAGATACATCCTGCCAATTGGCTATTCCTAAAACAGAGTGACTAATAACTTGGGTTCGATGATACGTTGCTAAAAAATACTAACATAACCTATCCTAGGATCAGCTATACAAAAAGGTTAATATAAACAAGTAATTTATATTGGATAAACTTTTTTTAATTCATAATATGTGATTATTTACGAGTGCATCTTTGGGGTCGGCCGCAAGTTGGACATGCATAGCTCAAAATGCTACAATGGGGCTCATTTCATTTTAACGAAAAACTTACTACTGGCAGCGGTGGGATTCGAACCCACGCCTCCTGAGAGACTGGAGCCTAAATCCAGCGCCTTAGACCACTCGGCCACGCTACCCACATTTATTTCAGAATATATATGAAGTTAATACCAAAATATCAACCATGGCTACTTAGAAAAGATTGATCTTTTCCAAAATTGAATCCACAACACATTACAAACTCCCAGGTACTTGCTTACTGATATGTGAGTAAAGGCATTAGGTGAAGGGAAACGTGCTTAACTGCCAACCCGTCCTCGACTCAAGTCCATTCCATCCAGCGGTCGACCCCATAAACGCATTCATAAATTTTAACATGTTGTTCATTCAAAACAGGAATTTTCTCATATATAAATTAATATTATAGTATATTAGCATATTGTGCACATATAGGCATAGGTTAGGTTAGGTGTTTAGGTTCTGTTGGCGATTATTTATATTTGTAGTACGTGGGTGAAGCATTTACAGCGTTGTGGCTCGAACAAAATTCGTCAGTGAAGCACGTGTTCCGGAACTGTTCGAACGTCATCAGTTGTGAGTCGTGTGTAAACCATTTTTAATTAATAAACAGGAAGTTTGGCGGGTGCATGGAATCATTTGTGGGTCGTTGTTTGAAGGAAGGGCTGTTCATATTATAAGAAGTTTTAAATATCCACGACTAAACATCTCTGCCTACAAAGTGGGGGTATCGAACCCTGTAGCAATCTAAATTTGGTAACGCCCAGAGGAGTAACAGGTCATTCCGACAGTGCAGGGTCACGGGTTCAGCGGAGCACAACGAGCAAAGGGCGGGCTTTATCGAGCACTGTGGAGACACTATTCTTATCTACGCAGCTGGAGAGGTAACAGTAGGGTACATGTTACCTCCCTGAGTACACAACGACAGGTCCAGTCGTGGAATCTCAGCTTGGTTGTTGAGTCAGCAAGAGGGGTGACCAACTGGGAGGGCTGAGTCAGCACAGTGTGTTCAGCAGGGGGGGCTGAGTCAGTAGGATGTAGCCAGTAGGGTGTGACTAGCAGGAGCCTGAGTCAGCAGGGGGGGAGGCTGAGTCAGCAGGGTGTGAGCAGGTAGATGCTATGACAGACCACGACCAGGTATGTGCTGAATCAGTTCATGCTTCGTGCTGTGTACTGAGTTTGGTAACGTTGCTGTTGTTGTTGTTGATAATGTTGGTAATGCTGCTGTTCGAGATGTTTACTAATGATACGCCACAATATATATATATATATATATATATATATATATATATATATATATATATATATATATATATATATATATATATATATATATATAATTATGCATTCAATAATAACTGGGCCATGAAATAAAATATAACATTTATAAAATACAATTTCTATATAATCTGGAGAGTTAGGCAAAGCTCTCCACAAATCACCATTTTTGTCTCTGTTTCCCTAGTTAGTAACCAGAAATAATGTGATATCTGTCTGCCTGTCATCCCCAGGTGTCGCGTTGCTTCTCTTGGCAACAACTTAAAGGAGGTGTGTGTGTGTGTGTCCGAGCTGGTCTCTGGCTATCTCTGTATCATACGCGGCCAGGTTATCATGTGTAAACAACTGACATCTGTGGCCTCCATGGAGGGGAGGCGAACTGTGGGTTCTCAGCGTGTGTGTGTTCTCTCTCTGTCTCTCTGATTTTTTACCACGTCACTTGGCGTAGTACTCAGCCTCAGGTTTATTCTCCCTCGCTGCCCCCAATCCCAGTCACCTCACGTATTACTCAGGTACTGTGTTCAGCCATCACCTGACAGTACTCAGCCCGTGTCTCAGGTAGCTGGGTGCGTCTTCCCACGGCCGATGAGATAAAACTTCTGGTATTTACGCTGGCTTTACGTAAAGCATTTGGGGGCTGGGTTTAATAATAGCTTATACTGTACTAATGGTAATAGTGTGATGATGATATATGATGATGAGGTGATATAATGATGGTATGATGATGAATTAAATTAAAAAGATGACTGCTATCCTCCCAGCCATTTAGCTGTTAAAGTATTGAGTATTGAGCTGTTAAAGTTGAATGGAAGGTTCAGATAACTGGTGGTTCGGTTATCCGGATTTCTCGATTATCCAGAATGCAAAATTGCAATATGATACTGCTGTAGTCATTTCTGCAAAAATATATATATAATAAAATAATATTAAAACCAGTGCAAGTAGAAACAGAAAGAGCACAATTATGAGTAGTAAACTTTACCAAGGATTACTAACCGCAACAGTTAAATAGATCCAAACAAGATTGTTTCTCCATGGAAAAGTTCATGATGGTACCAACCATATCAGGCGTGCATCTGAAGTGACATGGGAAAACGTACTAGTAAGAATATCAGTAGGAAGTGCTAGTAGGAAATAGTGGTGTTAGCATTAATAGTTGTAGCACTATCATTAATAGTAGTTGTGTGTAATCAGTGATAAAATCTCTAATGATAGTAATACTAAAGACTGTAGTAGTAGTAGTAGTAGTAGTAGTAGTAATAGTAGTAGTAGTGAAAATATCAGTGATAACAGTAGTAGTAGTGAGAAAATCAGTTGGAGTCATGAGGGAATCGAACCAGCAAGCTTGGGGTACTCACTATCAACGGATTTTCATATTGATAAATCACGTTAATGTGATTTCAACGTGCAGTAGAAGTGGTAGTGATAATATCAATGATTGTAGTAGCAGTAGCTTAAATTACTACGATACACAACTACATTATCTTCCCCTAACTCTTAAACAGGCCGTCTAAGAAAAGAAAACTTACGTAACAAGGCACGAGGAGCTGGTGGATGGTCAGCGACGTTGTGTAGTGTCTTGGTGTACTCTCTCTCTCTCTCTCTCTCTCTCTCTCTCCAGACGAGCGTCAACAGCTGCTCTCCTGGAGGCAGTCATCAACATCGACCTACGTTGCCTCACACAGGCACCAGCCTCCCGCTCCACTTGGAACGCTGACCTGACTGAGCGGCCGTACTCACTCGCCCAAAGTCACTCCAAAGTGACCATTTTAGACAAGCTTACCCAGTAGTAACAGCCCGAACGCACGCGGGCGCTGTACACACCAGTAGCAACAACAGACACCCCCATGAAACATGTGTATTCCAGTAACTACACCAAACATACACCCCCCAGTAATACCGAAACATACACCCCGGTACCAACTCGCTTGTATCCATATTACTCAATGCCTATATCCAGTTCAGGTTCTGTAAACACAGGCGATATTCTTAGAAGACCCAAATGTGTATGGCTGATCTCATCAGACCTACGTTTCTAAGACGCATTCGTCAATGGTTATCTGACGAATAACCTGTGCAAAGATGCGTTGTTTTTTTCTGGTAACGAGGTGTATTTCAACTCGGGCTGGCCTCGTTAAAAGGAGGCAGCAGGAGCTGTTCCCCCTAAGACGCATTCATCAATTTAAACGTACTGCGAATTAAAAATATAATTATTATCGTATATGTTAATATTATTATATATTAAAGGTCTGGGATGCTCTCGGACGCAGGTTCGAATCCTCGTCAAGGCCCTTGTGGATTTGTTCATTTGATGCATCACGCAATTGTGATTTCTGTGTGTAGTGTAGTGTAGTGTATTAAAGGTCTATACATTAAAGACATGGGTTAGGTTAGATGTTTTGGTTCTATTAGCGTTTATTTTGTATTTGAAGTACAGAGTTAAGGCATTTGCCCTTCTGTCCTCGACTCTAGTCCATTACATCCAGCGGTCGACCCCACAGACCCATTCATAAATTTTTACATGTTGTTCACTCAAAACGGGAATTTTCTCAAATATAAATTATTATTATAATATATTAGCATATCGTGCATATATAGGCATAGGTTAGTTTAGGTTTAGGTTCTGTTGGCGATTATTTGTATTAGTAGTGCGTGGGTGAAGCATTTATAGCGTTGTGGTTCGAACAAAAGTCGTCAGTGAAGCACTTGTTCCGGAAGTGTTCGAACGTCATCAGTTGTGAATCGTGTGTAAACCGTTTTTCATTCATAAACGGGGGGTTTGGCGGCTGCATAGAATGGACATTGGGTCTTTGTTTAGAGGACGGGCTGCTGTATTGTAAACACTTCCTAAATCAAGGTAATCAAAGCACATTACCTAGACCTAAGTATACATAAATCCACATTCTAACGTAATAATAAATTTTTGAGGATTTTTTTATTATTATACAGTACGAAACAGATATATTTGGAGGACGGGCTGCATTCGCAGTGTTTTGGTTCGAGCAGTTCAAGAAATGTTCAAACGTCATCAGTTGCGATTGAGTCGTGTGTAAACCGCTTTTCGATCATAAGCAAGGAGCTTGGCGGCTAGATTAATTAGCGTTTGGCCTTTGTTGATGAGGACGGGTTGTGTATTGGCAGAACGTGGGTGAAGCATGATCAGATGCAATTCGAAAACAGGAAGAGAGTAAAGTGCCATTCACGAGGAGCAAGTGTATCATGCAATGAGAGTAATGTGTAAAATGTAAATGGAATGTGTAAAATGTTTTTCATTCATTAACAGGGAGAATGACAGCAGGGATTAACAAGTTTCTGGACAATGTTTATTGTTGTTTCATTGACGCTCCCAGTAATCCCCCACAGGTTCCCAGGTATTCCCCCTGGCGCTTGTAGAAACTCCAGGTTACATCTGAAGTCTCCAGGGAATTTCTTAAGCGGGGGGAAAACAAAAAAATTTCTAGAGGTTAAATATAATCACTCTTATCATCAATACGGATAGTTCACACACACACACACACACACACACACGCGCGCAATTCAGCGCGTCCTCATCAGCAAAGGCTAAATGCTCATTAATCCAGCCTCCAAATCCCTTGTTTATCAATGTAAAACACTTTACAACTTTAGACTTAACAACTAATGATGTTCGAACTTTTCTCGATCAGTGGTTCTTTCTCTTCCTGTATCCGAAATCTCGTCTTTATAAATCCTTCATCCATGCATAAAGCAGTTTGTCCTCCAAACAGAGACCCTAAAGTGATTCCATGCACCCGCCAAACCTCCCTGTTTATGATTGAAAAAAAACGGTTTACACACGACTCACAACTGATTTCGTTCAAACACTTCCGGAATAAATGCTTCACTGACGAATTTTGTTCGAACCACAACGCTGTAAATGCTTCACCCACGTACTACAAATACAAATAATCTCCAATAGAAGCTAAACACCTCACAATATGCTAATATATTATAATAGTAATTTATATTTGAGAAAATTCCTGTTTTCAATGAACAGCATGTTAAAATTTATGAATGCGTCTGTGGGGTCGATCGCTGGATGGAATGGACTTGAGTCAAAGACGGGCTGGGAAGCCCAGGCTGCATTGCTTGTTTACCATGTCGTGGTGGGGGCTGCGTGGTTTAGTGGTCTAGGGCGTGGACTTGGGCGTACCAGGTGAGCAAGTTCGAATCCTTCTCATGGCTCCTACTCATTTTCTCGTTGATACATCACCAATGTTATTTCATTGTGTATTATTATTATTATTATTATTATTATTATTATTATTATTATTATTATTGGTTCATTGTAAATACTATTGTTATTACTTTTATTAATTTTTTTTAAATACAGTTAGTTAATTAAAATTAATATTTTAATATAATTCTGTTATTGTTGTTAATGTTTGTATTAAAAAAATTAAAAATATTATTATTATTATCAATATAAAACTGCAACTCAGACGTCAGCAGTAGCGTTTAACATCGTGGTTGACCAGTTGGCCAAGCAGGGGAGCCTGATCAGAGACGTAGCCGCGGGGACATGGGCGTCGGAACCGCTTCAAGAGAACCTCAGGGTAAGGCTGCCCAACCAGTCAAGTTGAATAAACACGTACACTAAACATGTTAGAGGCCGTGACGGTCAATGCCGCGCATGTAAGCCGAGACACAACACAACCTCGTTCGTCTGATATCCTTCGTCTCCTGCGACAGGGAATCCTTCATTACTCTCGCCATCTCAGATGGATGTCGCGACTGCTGCTGATAAAAGGGAATTTCGTAACCTAACCAAACGAAAATCGAACCTAACCAAACGTAAATGGAACCTAACCAAACGAAAATGGAACCTAACCAAACGAAAATGGAACCTAACCAAACGAAAATCGAACCTAACCAAACGAAAATGGAACCTAACCAAACGAAAATCGAACCTAACGAAACGTAAATCGAACCTAACCAAACGAAAATGGAACCTAACCAAACTAAAATCGAACCTAACCAAACTGAAATCGAACCTAACCAAACTAAAATTGAACCTAATCAAACTAAAATCGAACCTAACCAAACTGAAATCGATCCTAACCAAACTGAAATTGAACCTAACCAAACTAAAATCGAACCTTTCTTCACTTGAAAAATTTCTAATTTGGGGAATTAACTTTATCATCCTACGCTGGACACGTTCAAGTGAATTTATATCCATTCTATAGTATGACAACTAAGTGGATATGGCCTATCCACTTGGACTACTGAGGGGGCTAGAACCCCAGCAGTGAAAGAACTCTACCGACCGGTTCAAAAATTTGTCTTGAATATTAGCCTCATCACCTCGTCAGGACCAGAGCAAAAACAGAACCAAAATCCAACTCATCCGGCAAAACGTTTCTCCTTCCTCTCTAAGTCTCCCTCGCTATCAGACCGACGTATTTCGTTAATCGCCAAGTTGAGCCACTGTTGCGCACTTCCTTATCGTTCATCGTACTGATTGATAAAGATTGATAAAGATTAAGCCACCCAAGAGCTGGCACGGGCATCACTAGCCCGTAAGTGGTACAATTTTTTGTTCAGTAATTCTTTTCAGTGTTCGCATCATGGTACTGTGTGTTAATGTATGCTACAGTGATCACCTCACACGTATCCTCATGAACAAATCCACAAGGGCCGTGACGAGGATTCGAACCTGCGTCCGAGAGCATCCCAGACGCTGCCTTAATCCTCATCATGTGTATGACGGGAGTCATCCCTTGCTGACAGACACACGCATCATGTGTCATGTCATGCGAGTTATCGAGCTTAAGAAAAAACACAAAATTGTGCGATGTTTATCTTGGGAAAAACTGATCTGGAGGTCATCTGTATATGTTATGTGCCTCGGTTATTTACTGCTCGTCAGAGAACAAATAAAAAAAAATATTTGGGGAGGTTCTAATTACTCAAATAAGTAAGCCATTCACAGAGTATACAATGATACAGCTGAATTATTTATATAATTAGTTTTAGTAATTTTCAGCAGTTTCCGTATTATTACATTTGATATGCAGCAACGGTGAAAAACACTGATATATTAAAATGTAGAACACAACAAAATAGGAAATAACAGCTGAAGCGCTCTTGTGTTCAAGTCATTCTCAGCAGCTGGAATGAAACACTGACAATGACTTCAACACAAGTCGGAAATACCACTTCAGGTGCTTCCGTGGTATACATAATTGACAGAACATGTATTACAACACTTGGAGCTCATAGATTGAAACTGATTCATACCTGGAAAGAAATATATTACGTTCAGTCACGGTGGGAAGAAACAGTCTCCAGTCACTATGTGGGAGAAGCCCCCTCTTATCTTTTTGACTGCACATGTCGACGAAGAAACAGGAATTAAACTTCGTCAAGTGTTCTATCACACAATCAGACAACGATGTTAAGTCTATCCCATACAAGTGAACGAGGTGGAGTAGTGTATATAGACCACTATATACATGTATATAGACCACTATATACATTACCAGATGTAGGGGCTTATTCGGAAGCTGTTAAGGGGGTTCTGGTGCTCTTCAACCACTTCCTGAAAACACAGGATCAAGTTAAGTGAGAACAGAATGACATAAAACAATGAAAAGGCAACAAAGTGGAGGCACAAGAGACGATGAATAAAAAGAGGAGCAAGCGCAAATAGCAACAAACAGTAACGAAAAAAGAAGGTAGAAAAGAGGAGGTGCTAAAGACGAGGAGGCAAAAAAGGAGGAAGCAGGGAAGAGGAGCTGTTCTGAAGCAATAAATCGAGACTATATCCGAGTGGCCCCGGCCCTGACAGAAGGCTCCCGACCTGCTGGCGACCAGGACGCGGCGACACGGTCTGCTGGCAACACCAACACCGGGTTTTGTAAGTGATAAACACGGCATTGATAACAAGGTCCTCCGCCAATGGCAGCATGAGGAGGGAAGTGCAGGAGACAGTGAGAGAGAGAGAGAGAGAGAGAGAGAGAGAGAGAGAGAGAGAGAGAGAGAGAGAGAGAGAGAGAGAGAGGAAGAGAGAGGAAGAGAGGAAGGAAGAGGACGAGTTAGTAGAGCCATGGCCGTGAATTTTTCATTCATAGACTATACATCAAACAGCTCCCCCGGTGACGCTGTCACTATGGCAACAACAACAACAACACAACCACGTGACACACACACACATACACACACATGACCTCGTTCAACAGTAGTACTGTAGTTTGTTCATCGTCTCTCCCCCCCCCCACAACTCCAACACCCATACCCCCCCCCCCTCTCCTGCGCCCTCCCTCAACCCTCCCACCATTAACCTTGCATTGCAGCTACTGGTGGGGGGGGGGGGGTGGAAGAGGAGGGGGAGGTTGGCTGAGTATTCATATGTTCGTCTTTATGGTGTGTGTCCGCGCGTTTATATATTATTACACATAATATATATATATATATATATATATATATATATATATATATATATATATATATATATATATATATATATATATATATATATATGCGCGCAAACAAGCCTGAATGGTCCCCAGGACTATATACAACTGAAAACTCACACCCCAGAAGTGACTCGAACCCATACTCCCACAACTGGTATGTTTGCATTTGTGTTCCTCACGTGTGCCCCAAAGAATGAGGTGATTTGATAAAATGCTATGCCCAAGATTACCATCCGAGTGCCGGCGGGGAAGTGGTTCATATAGCCTCGGCTATCACTTCCTTATGTCCGGTCGTGATGGTCAAGCGGATTAAGGCGTCCCTGTACATACCAGTTGTGGGAGTATGGGTTCGAGTCACTTCTGGGGTGTGAGTTTTCAGTTATATATATATATATATATATATATATATATATATATATATATATATATATATATATATATTATTAAATATGACCGAAAAAGTAAGATTAATAATTCTAACACGAATTTTCTCAATCTTTCGTACATTACGCTTCACTGTTGGAGGTAAATCAAAAATCACTTCTCCAAAATTAATTTTTATTTCTAGTCTGACGCGACACGGGCGCGTTTCGTAAAACTTATTACATTTTCAAAGACTTCACAAATACACAACTGATTAGAACTTACGTATCTCTGATTTTATATCTACATTTGAGTGAGGTGGGAGGGGTGATGTGGCATTAACACAAGACAGAACAAGAGGGGATATTAATAGGGTATTAAAAGTATCAACACAAGACAGAACAGAAACAATGGGTATTGAATAGAAGTGTTTGTAGAAAGCCTATTGGTCCATATTTCTTGATGCTTCTATATTGGAGCGGAGTCTTGAGGTGGGTAGAATATAGTTGTGCAATAATTGGCTGTTGATTGCTGGTGTTGACTTCTTGATGTGTAGTGCCTCGCAAACGTCAAGCCGCCTGCTATCGCTGTATCTATCGATGATTTCTGTGTTGTTTACTAGGATTTCTCTGGCGATGGTTTGGTATATATATATATATAAACATATATGCAACTGACGATCACGAAACACTGATCATTTGTATGCGGAAAATCCATAAAGAAATTGGAAAGGAAAATGAACGTTTCGGCCGTTTTACAGCCGTTGTCAACACCAGACTGATGTTGTCTGGAATGGGTAAGTTTAATGATTCTAACACGAATCTTCTCAATATTTCTTACGTTTTTCTTCGCTGTCGGGGGTAATTGAAATATTAACTCTCCAAAGTTCATTTTCTCATTTTATTGTTTATGGTCTGACGCCTAAAAGCGTTTCGCAAGGGCTTCTTACATTTTCAAAGACAGGTTTGCACATATCATATATCATGCTTATATCCGTTCTGGGTGAGGTGATATGACACAAATGTTTTTGGGTGAGGAGACAGAACAGGAATCAATGGGTATATATTGTATATGAAAACATAAGAATAAAAGTAACTATAGAAGGCCTATTGGCCCATATTTTCTCTTGCTGCTTTTATGTGGGTTCGGAGTCTTGAAGTGGGTAGAATTCTACCCATTTCAAGACCAAAGTTCATCAGAGTCATCAGAGTTCATAAAAATATGGGGGTTTTGAAGTGGGTAGAATTCTACCCACTTGAAGACCCCGAACCAACATAGAAGCAGCGAGAGAAAATATGGGCCAATAGGCCTTCTGTAGTTACTTTTATTCTTATGTTTTCATATACAATTCATACCCATTGATTCGTGTTTACTCTTAAACACTAATTCTAAACATTATTTTAAATATCATAATATTTAAGAAAATATACTAATATTTAAGACCCTTTCGGTTATATTCAACAACATATGTTTACAAGAAAGAATGCTACTAAAATATACTAATACTGTGTATATATATATATATATATATATGTCGTACCTAGTAGCCAGAACGCACTTCTCGGCCTACTATGCAAGGCCAAATTTGCCTAATAAGCCAAGTTTTCCTGAATTAATATATTTTCTCTAATTTTTTTCTTTTGAAATGATAAAGCTATCCATTTCATTATGTATGAGGTCAATTTTTTTTTATTGGAGTTAAAATTAACGTAGATATATGACCGAACCCAACCAACCCTACCTAACCTAACCTAACCTATCTTAATAGGTTAGGTTAGGTTAGGTAGCAGAAAAAGTTAGGTTAGGTTAGGTTAGGTAGGTTAGGTAGTCGAAAAATAATTAATTCATGAAAACTTGGCTTATTAGGCAAATCGGGCCTTGCATAGTAGGCTGAGAAGTGCGTTCTGGCTATTAGGTACGACATATATATATATATATATATATATATATATATATATATATATATATATATATATATATATATATAAAATATTATATGCGAACAAGCCTGAATGGTCCCCAGGCATACATGCAACTGAAAACTCACATCCCAGAAGTGACTCGAACCCATACTGCCAGGAGCACTATGCAACTGGTGTACAGGGCACCTTATCCACTCGACCATCACGACCGGACAAAAAGCTGATGGTAGCCGAGGCTATTTGCTCATCAGCCCGCCGGCACTCTGATGGTAATCTTTGGCACAGTATTTTATCAAATCACTTCATTATTTGGGGCACACGTGAGGAACACAAATGCGAACAAGTTGCGATCAAGTTCAGTTGCATGTATGCCTGGGGACCATTCAGGCTTGTTCGCATTTGTGTTCCTCACATGTGCCCCAAAGAATCTGCGTCTACTACATTCCCCAGTATCTTAGCATCGTCCGCAAACATGTTCATATAACAGTGTATCTCCATATATATAATTAAAATATAATTCTGTATCACACACAGAATTGTGTGATTCGGCGTCACACACAATTCACGTCCCTGTGTTTACGGACTTCCTTTTGCACGAAAAATTTGTAGAATGACTCTTCAGTCTGTTCGATTACTGCTCTCATGATGCCCTCTCTCCCAGTTATCTTTATTTGAAATTATTTTATTATATACTAGAATGTACATTGGTGTTCTTACATTCTTTCAAGGCCACTAACACGCATACCGTCTTGGGCAAACACCTAAATACCATACCATTTGGAGTGACCTCAATACCTCGAGTCAGCATGGTTCTGAAGCTGTGCTTTTCCGAAATTTTCGTTTTCAAAAGGCAAACTTATGGCGTCCGCCCCTTCGGTCATTAGTGGAGTTAACAGGTTCATAAGTGTAGATGTTGTTGCTTCTGTATTAATTTGTTGCTTCTTTATTAATTTTACCGAGCATTTGTGTCTCATTTCTAGTGGCAATGTGTTGTAAGACGCAGGAGACGTCACCCTGGGCTGACCTCTCTGGGAGACCTCCCTGGGTGTTACAGTGTTGTAGTTTGACGTCATACATTGTAATTAATCTTAGGTGGTTCATCCTCCCCCAGGGAGGTGACATTCTAACAAGCATGATCTCATTAGCTTGCTCAAGCAGGTAGCTGAGTTCTTCGAGGTGGCAAACTGATCGGTCTTTTGTTACTTGTGTTTCTCCTCTTTCCTTCTATACTCTGTAGTTTGTACAACACTCTTTTTTAACCTTTGGCAATCTCACTATAATGGTTTTCTCTGATACTCTTAATAACTAACTTACCATTCAATTCTCTGGTCACGCTATAAACTCCAAAAGACACTCAGTTCTTGTAACAGTTCGTCGTTGGGAGAAGGTTTATAAGGGATGCCAAATGACGTGCCTAGTGAAGCTGCAAGCAAGAGCTGTTATCCTACCTCAGCTCATCTCACGCCTGCTCCTAGAAACTTATTTATTTCATGAGAATTTACTCTCTCTCTCTCTCTCTCTCTCTCTCTCTCTCTCTCTCTCTCTCTCTCTCTCTCTCTCTCTCTCTCTCTCTCTCTCTCTCTCTCTCTCTCTCTCTCTCTCTCTCTCTCTCCTCCCTCACCCCCACCACCCTCTATCAGTCCTCATTCCTGGAATGCCCCCCAGTAGAGACGGGACCTCTATCGGTCTATCGCTCGACCCCGTCTATCAACGAGGGATGTCCCCCCTCTCAACGAGTCCCCCTTCTTCCGGTGTCCCCTTACGAGATCTGTGAGGGACACACCGGCCTGTTGGAGGGACAAAATATAAATCGAGCCCTATCTCTCGGGCCCCCACCTTTCAAGAGCAGGTCGTCTATTGCAACGACTCTCATTTTCTTAAGATTCATTCATTCATAGCTACTTACGCAACTGTCAATGGAGTGGACATGGTCTTTAACATGTGCGTATTTAGGTCATTCAATAGTCTTACTACTCTCGCTAAATCGTAAATACTTTCTCGCATATCTTTCATGAAGATGTGTACTCACCTAATTGTACTCATCTAATTGTGCTTGCGGGGGTTGAACTTTGGTTCTTTGGTCCCGCCTCTCAACTGTCAATCAACTGATGTACAGATTCCTGAGCCTACTGGGCTCTATCATATCTACATTTAAAACTGTGTTTGTGTGTGTGTGTGTGCTCACCTAGTTGTACTCGCCTAGATGTACTCGCCTAATTGTACTCACCTAGTTGAGGTTGTAGGGTCGAGCATCTGCTCTTAAGCACCGACTTTCGATCATCATTGGTACAATGCAGTGATTCTTTTTTTTTCAATCGTTTTTTTTCTTATCGTATTTACATTTAAAGTTGTGAATCGAATTGGCTTCGACAACTTCAGCGTCTAAGTCCGTTCCAGTGATTTTCGAATCTCGATACTGAAATGTTTTTTTCTGATATCCCTGTGACTCGTCAGTGTTTCCAGTTCACAATTATGTCCTCTCGTTATATTGTTCGTACTTAATTTGAATATTGCCTCTTATATCTACTTTGGTAATCCCCCCTTAGTATCTTGTACGTCGTTATCAATATCCGCTCTATCTATTCTTTATTCCAGTGTCGTGAGGTTCAGTTCTCTCTGTCTTTCGCGCGCGTGCGCGCGCGTTTGTGTGTGTGTGTGTGTGTTTACGAGTTGTGTTTACTAGTTGTGTTTTTGCGGGGGTTGAGCTTTGCTCTTTCGGCCCGCCTCTCAACTGTCAATCAACTGTTTACTAACTACTTTTTTTTTTTTTTTTTTTCCACACCACACACACACAGCCAAGGAAGCAGCCCGTGACAGCTGACTAACTCCCAGGTACATATTTACTGCTAGGTAACAGGGGCACTTAGGGTGAAAGAAACTTTGCCCATTTGTTTCTGCCTCGTGCGGGAATCGAACCCGCGCCACAGAATTACGAGTCCTGCGAGCTATCCACCAGGCTACGAGGCCCCCTCGTAGTGTGTGTGTGTGTGTGTGTGTGTGTGTGTGTGTGTGTGTGTGTGTGTGTGTGTGTGTGCGCGCGCGCGCGCGTGCGTCAGCACAACAGAATCAGAAGCTGCAGTTTAAACAAATTAAATTACAATTCATGCTGAACAGAACAAGTGTACCTGCACCCTATCACCAGATTTAATAACAATAATAATAATAATTAAATATGTAATTGACTATTACCATATATAGTACAATATTTAATAACCACATGACCACAGTCTGCCTAGTAGACAGCCGTTCATTAAATAACGTTGTAATCTGAATTGCAAAATGCAACAACGGTTCAAATGCATTAAAAAGGAGATAATTTGCAAGAACTCCACGATCACGTTATGAAGAACAGTATGAGTGATCCAAACCCTTTGTAAAGAAAAGGTATGTGAACTTGAAAGGGATATAAACTATGAGGAAAAATCGTCAAGCCTTTACGACTATTTAGCACTGGGAAGATATCAGGATAAGGATTTGGGATGGGCCGGAGAGTAGGGATGGAATGGTGCCCAACTACTTAGACAGTCGGGGATTGAACGCCGACTTGCAAGAAGCGAGACCGTTGCTCTACCGTCCAGCCTAAGTGGCACAGGTATAGGAAGCCAATTCATATTCGCTCTGTCATCAAGTGGGGAGGGGGGAGGGGGAGAACTTTGAGTTTCTAGATAATGAACACTTTTTTTTTTAGATATTGTTACTATGTTCCCTCTCATCACATACAGTAACTGCAGAATGAAGCTGTATGAACCTTCCTCAAGCAGCTTCGTACAAAAAGGTTTACCAGACTGTTATAGGTGGAAAAAAATACCAAGATTGTGAAAATATATGTATCCATCTTGCAAAATTCAAAGAAAATTCACTCTCAACTAATTTGTGTCCAGTGCAATTATAGCCGCAAGAAGAGGCTATAATTGCCAGCATCACTGCCTCTCCCTCTCCCCAACACTGCCTCTCCCTCTCCCCAACACTGCCTCTCCCTCTCCCCAACACTGCCTCTCCCTCTCTACACCAAGACTTTATCCCACCTCTACACACTCATCCTCTCCGAAACCTTAAAAAAAAGGCCTTCAACAGGTATTTTGATAATACTTCGCCGATGTTCTGCATACGCAAGTATGATACGCCAATTTTTTAAGCATCATTACAAGCGACCGAATCTGTATACTCGTGTATAGGGTGTATGAGTATTGTTTTCATTCCACTTAACCTGAAGGTCCCTGTTAGAAGCGACTCACAATCGACTTGAGAATGGTCCAGGACGGACCGAAACGTCGACGTCGTCCCTTCACCTTCTAGTGTGTGGTCTGGTCAACATATACTTCAGCCACGTTATTGTGACTCCTCGCCTCCATGTTAGGAGGTGCATGACGCTTTCCATTCCAGCTTGACTGATCACATGGGTAAGGTGGGAGGGGACGCTCCCATCCCACACAGTGTGATGGATCATAACTGTCATCAGGACGGTGTTTATTTCAACATTTGTTGTTGTTGTAGAGACCTGACGAGAGATCGATTACGGTTTGTTTTTTTTGTTTTGCTGATAATAGATAAGGCTGACGATGTGTTTGGTAAGTCTGATTGTTTTCTCTGTAAGTCTGATTACAGTATTATGGGGGTAATCATTTGCATTTGTCTGCCTCTGTTAGTCTGTGGTGCAAGAGACAGAACAGGAATACTGCCCGAAACGCTTTGCGTAATAGTGGCTTTAGGCATTGTATGTACTAGCTCTATCTATAAATCGATCAATTTTTGTAAAATCTCTTGTATGTATGTACCTTACCTGAATAAACATTTATTTATTTATTTATTTATTTATTATATACATATTCAGCTGTTTTTGGGGCCAAATGAACATCACAGAAGGCCTAGTGGAGAGTGGGAGATAAAGTCAATAAATTTTCGTGATAAATCGCTAAGCTTAGGTCTATATTATTCTGTCGTGGGTATACAGAAGGTTTATATTATTCAGTCTTTAGTAATCTTTCTTGGTTATAATTCTTCATTATTCTTTGCTCCATATAGCTCATAATATTTACATTGTTCAGCTTACGGTGGTATTTGGTTTACCTTAAGCATAATAATTTACAATTATCTTCATTGTAAACTGAAGTGGCTTCTTCCTCAAGACATATTTCGTCTTTCTAGACGTTTGTCTCGTGATTTTTCAGTGTTTTTTTCTTTCTTTCATACTGCCTCTCGTGGCTATAATCGCCCAATTAATAGTGCCAGAGCAGCCGCCAGTAGATCCATACTGTGGCTGGTATGGATTTTGAAGTATACTTATATACTTCAGTGTGACTGCGGCTCCTGGATATGTACGAAGTCGGTTTGTATATAATTAATAGAGATGCTTTTATTTGCTCGGATCATGGGTGATTCGAACTCGGTTCTCAAGAGTATTCGAATCTCCACTGTTATAGAGTTGAGATTGCATCTTTAACGGTGTTTATAGCAAGTCGATCGATACTGTCGATGGGGCTGCAATACCAGCCGACGGAACAGCCTTCGTTTGGAGGTAGTAGAATGATAGACTATGATAGACAGGTGGAGGTGGGT